>JPKE01004278.1:0-28030 GCA_000750995.1 Pseudogymnoascus sp. VKM F-4520 (FW-2644)
ATGGGAATGCCGCAAGGTGCTTGGGAGTGGAGTTGGTCGCGCAATTGAGGTCTACGGTTAAGATTTATATTCCTTAGCCTTGACAAAAATATTAAGTATGCGGTGGAATAATATTGAAATATGTGTTGTATTAAAAGGGTGATATGAGGATCATAATTAATCCATCCATACACAATTACAAGGACTTTACACCGAGGTTCGGCATCGAGAATTTCATTTCACTCTCAAATACTCATCCCCTCATCCCTGCCCTTGACACCATTCGTCAACCCCAACTTCTCCCTCACCTTATCCTCCACCTCCACAACCCCAACTGGCCCCTCTCGGCCAATCCCGAAGAACACAAACAGGGCCCACTTCCAGCGGAACGGGTTGATGGCTACACAGAACACAAACCACCACACCAGCTCGAGGTACGTGAAGAAGTCGAAAGCCCCTGTCGGGCTGAAATGCTTCAGCAGCCTCGTCATGTCGATCCAGCACTTTGTCCACCACGGGCGTGGCCGGGTCAACGGGTCCAGGAGGAACATCAACAGGATGCGAGTGTAGATGCCAATGTGCCAGTTGCCGACAGAGCCGATAGCGTTGATGTACGTGCAGTTCGTGGCGCATATGCTGGGGTGCTGAGGTGGGAAGGTCTGAAGATACCAGTTGGGCGGCCCGTAGGGAGCTTCGAAGGTTTCACTCGGCAGGAAGGAAAGGGATGGGCGGTCGAAACCGGTTGCGAGGATGACAATATCCGCATCAACGTTGACTGTCTTGCCTGGTCCGCGTTTTGGAACGCCCTTGGCGCGCTGGTTGAAGCGTAGGCCGTTCTCGGTGAAAGAGAGGATGTCACCGCGTAGCCATTCGGCGTCACCAGAGCGGATCAGATCAAAGATGTCAGAGTTGACCATGGGTGTTCCCTCAAAGATGCCCTTGTCGGTAGGGGCCAGGTCCGAGAGGTCACGGTAGAAGAATTTGCGGAGCAGGAATTCGGGGATGAAGCTGAGGAAGGTCTCCTGGCCGAAAATGTTGAACGATAGGAGAACATTGACGATGGGGTTGCGCGGGATGATCCATTTGTCGCTGCGAGCGAGAATTGTGGTGTGCTCTGCGTGAGAGTTTGTGGCAAACTCGAGAGCTTCAACGGCTGAGGCGCCTCCACCGATGATAACAACCTTCTTGCCCTTGGCTTCCTTGCCTGTCAATTGGCTGCTGTGGTAGACTTCACCCTTGAAGGCTTGCTGGTTGTTGATGCGTGGGGTGCTGGGGTTTCCACAGGTGCCTACAGCGGCGATGATACCGTCAAATTTTCCGTTGGATTCGCTGTTGACTATCCAGCGTCCCTCTTCGTCCTGGGTCACCTTGTCGACTGAAGTGTTGAAGGTCGTGCGCGACTCAAGGCCATACCGTTTCCAAAGCTCAGTTACCTGCTCGACAATCTGTTGTTTGTTTGGGTATCCGCGAGCCCACTGAACTGAAGGATGGAAGCGGTACATCATCGAGTGGATCTGGAGGCCAGAGGAATTGTTCACTCTCTAAAATCCAGTCAGCTCAAATGTCTCAAATTAAAACAACGACGAGCACTCACACTCCATATTCCCCCAAGCCCGTCTCGCCCCTCCTTCTCGAAAATCTGGACATCGAAGCCATGACCGATACAGTGAGCCGCGCTGGACACGCCGGTGATACCGGCGCCTATAATAGCAATTCGTGGGCGACTCAATTTAGAATTCGGCGGCGGAGGAGTTGGGGACAAAAGCTTATCCGCTATCCATTGGAAGAGCTGGAATAGAAATAGAAACGGGTGAAACACGGGATTGTCCATGATGCACGACGATATGATATAAAACTCCTACCCTGACAGGAATCGGAGATGATATATAGGATGGGATACAGAAAGAAAGGAAAGGAACAGAAAAAAAACCACGGCCGAGTTAAATAGCTATATAAGGAACGCACCGAGCTCCACTTGCAAGGTGCAATTGAAGATTTCCCTGTGCCTGGAAAGTGATAGCCAGTCGTTTTTCGTCGTGGGAAGGGAAATGGCGGGAGGGTCGGCGAGAAGCGATGACGTAGTGCCTCGAAAAGCTGCCAAGTCTTGGTTTTCGCATGTGAAATGTCTAGACCTCAGCCAACGTCAGCCAACGACCAAACCAACATTAATCCCTCTAATAGAACAAAAATATAATAATGGAGAACAAATCAAATATACAAGACTAAAATCTCAGATAATAGTAAGGTTTCCCGAGAGTAGAACTTCACTGTGGTATTTATTCTTGCTATGGCTTGCGCCGCGCCCACCTTAAATCACCAAATCCCCACATCCCACCTTTTCACAATCGCTCATAAATGCTATTTAGGTTTCCCATGTCTCCCAGAGTTGAGTTCCCATTACCTTGTGCGCCATAATCGCCCCGCTAAAGCCATAAGCACTGCCCATGTTTTCTGTTCTCACGTTCGCTATAAAGTGCTCTTCTCGTTGATCGTCCAGCGTCTCTTTGCGCCATGATCTCTCTCCGGGACGACGCCTGCATCTGCTGGCGCCCGTGGTGCGCCCCAGAGTCCGCCGCTCAATGGGGCCACCTCATCTCCGGCCTCTCCATAGTTGCTAGAGAGTTTCTTCGCCGGCTTCGGCTCTGGAGGAGGTTGCACCGGGTTGGAGGGGGGCGATACAGCCATGTCTCCGAAATTAAGTACCATATCATCGCCTTCACCCCCTTCCTCGACAGCCTCTTCATCAGCCCTGATTGGAGCAGACCAGAGCCCAATGCTTCCTCTCACAACCGGCGTATAGCTTTTGTGCAGTGAGCTCGATGCTACACTCACTGTCCGCCTGATACTCCCAAAGTTCCCAGACTGCGGTATCGCGCGAACGGGTTCGCCGAGGGTGATTGGCTCCACGAAAGGATTTGCGAGAGAACCATTTGCATTATATCGGTTGGGTGGACGGTAGGGTAGTGCGCTTACGGACGGCGTGCGCGAGCTGGATGCGGACGCAGTGGAGGTTCGGCGAATGTGTTCAGTTGAATTAATAAGTTTGATGTCGTATTCGTCGAAGAGGGTTGTAGTTCTAGACGACGTACGGGAATGCGCGGGCGTAACGCCAGGCGTCGAGGCCGGTGTGTTCTGAGGCGTGGGCCGCAATACGGCCATGGTTAGGGATGCCATTCCGACGTCGAGGAGGGCTGGCTGATTAGTCATGGCGCCGATGAGGGCATTGCAGCCAGCGCCGTGGGTGACCAGTATAACAACAAGTTCCGTGTCTTCATCGTCCGTAGTTTCAGGCGGGGTATCAGTGGGACCTTGGCTTGTTGAGGGACTTGACGTTCGTTTTTTGGGCTCGTCGTTTTGGCGGTACCAATCAACAAGAAGTGAAAGGCCTCTGCGGAAGCGCTTGTGCATAGAGCTCCATTCTTCGCCATATTCACCTCCGTTTCCCCAATTCTGCAGCTCCCTCATGCTGTCCCATTGGAAGTCGATGTCAACACAAGCATCCTTGCCATGCGCGACATAGCCAGATGGAATAGGATCTGACCCAGACACAGCGTAGTGGGGAATGGGAGGGATATATGCCGCATTCTCTCCATTCTGTGGGGTTGACAGCTTGGTGGTGTTTGGCCTCCCGCTGATCCGGCTCGTAGCGGAATTGACGCTGCTCACACTGTTGGTACGATCCCGCGGGGCGGATTGTCTAGGAGATATTATCGAATCCTCTTTGTCGCTATCAGGGGCTATGACTGGGCTTCCCCATCCGCCTGGAAACCCTCCCGTGGCCGTCACCTCCCTGGGAGTGATGGTGATGTTCGAATAATCCTCTCGGCGCAGGAGATCCGCTTTCGCCCCCGCAACCATCAGCACCGAGCTTGGAGGAGGAGTGATTTGCTCAAAGTAATCGGGCGACAGCCATTCTCCGAGAAATGCGTCGACGCGCAGAGTAGCCTTGCTGATCGTCGCGGCGTCCTTGGCGGCCTCGGGTGGCGCTGGCTCAAGTATAGGCTCCAGCCTCGGAGAATCAGTCTTGATTTTGGGCCTGATCCTCGGAGATGATTGGAATACTGAAGACGACTGGAATACTGGGGCGTCCGAAAGCTGCGTCGCAGTTGGCTGTCGTGAATGGTTGCGCGCTGGGTTCTGGGCGATGCCAGATGCGATGGCCACGGAGGTCTGCACGCAGCGGAGGAAAGGGGAGGTATGTATTACAACGCGCTGCTTTTTCTTTGGCTTGGCTGCCTCTGGCCTGCCATCATTATTTTCGTCTGTCGTCGTTGTTTGTAGTCCGGCTTCTCTGGCGTTGAGGAGATTGCCTATCCTCGCGCCCAGAGCTCTCGACTGTGTCCATCCTCCGTAGGTGAGCGGTGGATCGTAGGGTGTCGGAGAATTGAGATGCCACTGCTTGTCTGCAGCATCCAGACGAGCTCCGTGTCTGTGTTAGACAGCAACAGTCAGCTTTCTAGGTTCATTGCCATTAATCGCTCACATTGCTCATAGCCACGCCGGCGACCCCGCGCCCAGCCGCCACAGCAACAACATAGAGCCAAGGGTGAGGGAATGACGAGCAGAGCACTAACCTCACAACAATGAGCACAGCGGGTGGGCCAGCCATAGCTCGATGCCGTCGTCGGATATCTCACATCGAGCGAGGGAACGTTTTTGAGAAAAGGAGGGTATCGTGGTTTCTGAGGGCGCAATAAAATAAGTCGTTGACTTGGGGGAATTAAGCGGGGCATGGCACGGCCAGCACTACGGACGGCGGACCGCGTACGGGGCACAGCACTACGTAGAGCGCTTTTCATGTGATTACCACCAGCATCATCGTTAGAAAATAATGAGGCAAGAAGGGGTACGAGCAAGTAGAGAAACAGAATACGTAAGGGCTAGAGGAGGGAGGATGAATATTTATATATATATATATTGGCGGTGGGTTTCTATAAGAATTCGCCATTCTTATAGAAACCAAACGGGGATGAGTTGACAACAGGCCCCCTTGTACAGCACGCACTGTGCAGGACCCTAAAAATTGTTAAATTTCGACGGCATTTTTTGTATATTTATTTGCTTTTTTCAGGGTCCTTTTTCAATGTTTCTATCGTGTTTTAATGTTTGTAATGCTTTTTGATTGATTTCCTACTGTATGTACATCAGATTATGCACAATTGGGGACTTCAAGGTACTTAGTCCTCTTACAGTTAGTCATGTACCGTATACGTACTGCGCTCTGGTCGATCCACCCCGCCGTACGTAATCTGGTACTTCATGTGGTACTTGCTGCACAGTATAGTGCAGGTACACTCATGATTATGTAATCTGTCAACCAGCGCGACCCTTGGATCATCAGGATACGGTAAATATCCCGCTGTCAGTCCAGATTGTACGATATCACGACGCATTTACGAATTATTCCACATCTACAGCTTCTCCGACAATCCCATGCTTCGCCCGCCCATTACACGAACATAGTCGATCTGTCCATGGAAACGCCAGTGAGGTGCTAGGTCTCCCCTCCCACGAACCACCTCGACGACTCCCTCCAACTCTCCACTCCTACGCCCCTCTCAACCCCGTCACCATGAAGCTCTCGCTCTCCCTCCTGCTCCCCGTCGCCCTCTCCATCCTTCCCGCCGCCTCCGCAGAACACACCTCCAACTGGGCCGTCCTCGTGGGAACCTCGCGCTTCTGGTTCAACTACCGCCATCTCGCCAATGTCCTCTCCCTCTACCGCACAGTGAAGCGTCTGGGCATCCCCGACTCCCAGATCATTCTCATGCTTCCCGATGACATGGCCTGCAACCCTCGCAATGCGTTTCCGGGGACCGTATACTCCAATTCTGACCGCGCCGTGGATCTCTATGGCACCAACATCGAGGTGGACTACCGTGGATACGAAGTGACAGTCGAGAACTTCATCCGCCTGCTCACCGACCGCGTGGGAGACGAGATGCCGCGCAGCAAGCGCCTTCTCACAGACGAAAATTCCAATATCCTCATCTACATGACTGGCCACGGAGGCGATGAGTTCCTCAAGTTCCAGGATGCCGAAGAGATCAGCGCATTCGACCTCGCGGATGCCTTTGAGCAGATGTGGGAGAAGAGGCGCTACCATGAAATCCTCTTCATGATCGATACCTGTCAGGCGAACACCATGTATTCGAAATTCTACTCCCCCAACATCATCGCGACTGGGTCTTCGGAAATCGGCCAGTCCAGTTACTCCCACCACGCGGATAACGACGTTGGTGTTGCCGTTATCGACAGGTACACATATTACAACCTCGATTTCTTGGAGACACAGGTCCGCGACCCGTCATCCAAAAAGACTCTCGGCGACCTGTTCGACTCGTACGACGAGAGCAAAATACATTCACAACCTGGCTTCCGCTGGGATCTCTTTCCCGGGGACGAGGAAGAGGGCCGAAAACGCCTGATTATGGACTTCTTCGGTAATGTCCAAGGTGTAGAGGTCGGCGAGCCAGAAGAGAATTTGGGACGAACGCCGAATAGCACAGAGGACGCGGAGTGGAAGGAAGATTTGCTGTCGTTGGGCAAGAAGATTAGAGAGCTGGCCGATGCCCAAGACGCGGCGGACAAGTTAAGCCGAGAGGCCGAAACAAGCAAACAAGAGAAGGCTACTGAGGAGCCTACGCCAGCATCGAAGGCGAAGACGGTCCAAAAACCCGGCCAGGCGAGGATGCGTGCTGCGAAAGTCTCGGAAGACGAGGGCTGGTGGGGGAAGAAACTTATTGGTGCATGGGTACTGGGAGGCTTAGGAATGGCCTGGGCGGCGGGGAGTTATATCGAGGCCCTGTAATGTTATATTATATCGCATAGATCTGTGTATTTTGAGCGAATAGCGAATTTTTGATGAATTTTTGGGCTTCTCACCAAGGAGCATTTTGAGTGACATGATATGGTAAACAACCCCCATTTTATGTTCACTTGACGGATTTGGGATCTAAGAATGGATTCTTGTCACGCATCCTAATGTTCTGCTCTATCACACATACGGGTGATTCGTTTTTATTCCTACAAACATTATACGTACAGTTCCATTGACGTGGGAATCCAACAACATCCCTGGCATTATCTAACCAACGCGGAAAGATCCCAGTTTCGGACCATCACCATGATATCCCACCGGAGCCTCGACATCCTCGATAGTGGTCTTGCGATGAGCACCTAGCATTTTCCCCAAACCCTTCACTCGTTTCTCCGACCTCCGACTCTTGCGTTTGCTTTTATGAAGCGTGTCGTCCTGCACTCTATTCAATATGTCCAATGCGCCCATTACTCTCCTGTTGTATAACTTGAAGTTCTCGACGCTTTCCAAGGCTCTATCGAGCCCTTGGTTCCAAATTCTCGCCTCTGCCATGGCATGGGCGACACTACTTTGATACTCCTGAGCGCTATCAAAAAGGTCCTCTAGCCGCTTCTCCTCAACCACACGGATGGCCGTGTACGTGGCGAAAACCTGGTTGAGGCCGGGCATAGCTTGGCTATCCACATTGGCGGGATCTGGGAGTCGCAAGGAGGCACGGCATTCCTGGAACTCGTTGCTGCTGTCGATACCGGAGAAGAGTTTGTCAACTTCGTGCTGGACCCCTACCACCGTGATTTCTGAGGCAATGAGAGGCGTCTCAGTTATGGCTGTTCGGAGGGGCATCTGTAATGCGTCTGGCTTATTATTTCTTGGTGCCGATGAACTTTGAAAAGGCTCAGGGGCGGGCTGCGGAACCGCGAAGCCATACGGCGAAAATAATGTATGCCGTAGTTTCAGAGACGGAGCGGCAGATTGGGCATTGGGGAAGTGCTTGGAACCTACGAGTGCTATTGCCTCGGATCTCGCCAATAAATTGGCGGCAGCACGATTTTCTGCCCGAGCCGAAACGGATAGGGTGCTTGGACGAGGTTTACTAGCTGGGTTCGGGTGGCCTGTTGTAGCTGAAGTCTTTCCGATTCGACTGGCATATAGCTCTCGTCGTGCCTTTCCAAGAGCAGCCATTTGATAATCAGTCGGAACATCTCCTTTGCAGGCCGAGAGCTGTATGTCTTCCATCGCCTTGCACAATGCCCGGCCTTCTGGGGTGGAATCAGGCACCACTGTATATTCATTGGGTGCAGAAACTCCATATTTGTCAGTAACAATTGATGAACCCACCTCTTTATGGTCCTGTTTATCGGAATGGGAAATTTTGCGAGCTGTGGCACCTTCCATCCGCAATTTCATATATGCCACGGCCTCGTCACCATCGGTGAACCGTGGAACCTTGGACGCTGGCGCACCAGACTTGTAAAGATCGGCGACAACCTGAGGCGGAACCGGCATTGCATCTAGCCCACCAAGGACTTTTTGGATTCCCATCTCCGACAACTTTGCGGCGTCACCCTTGCCGCAGCTGGATAACGGCATAGCGCCTGAGGTGATATCAGACAGTCCTGGATGTAAATCCATTGCAAATTCAATGACTTCGGCTGGATCCGTGAACGTTGGCAGGGGTTTACTTGGCCTGCCATTGAAAGGACGAACCCGGTTGTCAACAATACGCTGGGTTAAGAATGGTATGCTTGGGAGTCGCTTCGCCATCGGCTTTTGCATTTCACCCTCCACTTTCCCATCTTCAGCTGCTTTGGGGTTGAATAGACCATAATGTACCGAAACGACCAGTTCATCAAGTCTTTGGGAAAGCTCTAGGCCCTCCAAAGGTTCGGCATCTGGAGAACAGGCTACGCCATAAAACAGTTCTTCGAGTGCCACCATCATCATCATGAGAGTTGGGCGATTGTCGAAGTCTATCAGTAAATCCGATGCAGCCTCATGAATATGTCCGATATTTTTGCCTGTGCTACATTTGCCTGGATTTCTTATTTTGCCGTATTTCAGCATTTGTACCATCGAATCCACATTCTCCAGTACGCTAAGCATCTTCCTTGCCCTGAAACCTCTCTCAGTCGTTGAATCAATCTCCTGGACGGCCTCTTCGACCCCGTCTTTAAAGTCGAGGAAATATTCATAGTCAAAATGTGGGTCTGCGTAAAATGCAGCGAGGGACTTTCGTTGCGCTCTGGCTGTTTCGAAAATGACACATTCCTTCGCCAATTCGGGGTCGGATGGCAGCGGAGGAGCATTGGGCTGCAAAGAGATATCAAAATGCGCTGGGACGCCAACAGGCGAATACACCACAACACGTTCGCGGGGGATTATTGGAGTAGGAGCTGGCGTGGGTCTTATATACTCGTGAATTTCGACATCAGGGTGAAGGGCGGTGACGCACTGTGCGCCTGGGTGTGCTGGCGAGTTTATGACGTTGTGGGATGGAGCTGGAGTAGCAGCGTCTGAGGCAGATGCCACCTCACGTTTCTTAACTTCCTTCGGAGTGGGGAGCTGAGATGTAGGTGGCGGCATGGAAGATGATGTTGGCTGTGGCTCAATACCTATATCAAAGTCGGCCTTCATCTTCTTCATCTCCACATAGATCCTGTTTATTTCGTTCAAGAAAAACTTCTCATCAGGGCTGTCTTCGTTACCAGAGCGATATTCCATTGCTTCCTTCGACTTGAAGAATGAAGAGAGCATATTCGAATCCGAGAGGATGTGCGTTGCTTTGGCCCGGATTTCATGCTGCGAGAGAGGAACCTTTTGTGCCTTTCTATAATTCGCTGCAATGAGCTGCTTCTTCAACTCCTTTTGCGATGGGGTTAATTCTCCGAGGGGTTCGCTGGTCGCCTCTGGAACTCGATCATTGGTAGAGGTGGTTTGTGGAGGCTGCGCTGGCTCTTGAGCGGCGGATGGTTTCCCTGGAATCTGTTCCGCCAAAGCCTTATCCCCCGCCATTGCATCTGACATCCAATTGCCTAGAACATACGGCACATGCTCCTTCGATTGAACTCCAACCTCCTGGGAGCCTGAACCGTCATCACGGCCTGATAAGTCACCCGCAATCTGATAATGTATATCCTCACGCACAAAGTTGGTCTTGACGTTCTCTGCGGCCTTGAGGTAACTGGTGTATGCATCTCTGCGTACAGCAAGAGTGCCTAGAGCCGGGGGCGATATTGAATATGAATTGGACGCAGCCACAACTTCCATGATCCGGAGGCGATGCAACCGAGAAGAGGTAGAAGAGGCTTCTAACTCTGCGAGAGCAGAGGTGACCAGAAGCGCGCTAGTAACCAGAGCCTGGCGAACTTCAGCATCACCAAAGCACGCCGGTAGATTCGCCAAGCTGTTTTTCTGCTCTATAAATGCGGCGTAGTCTATATCACTGTCGTGGAGTTCCCTGGCTGTCTGTCTGAAATATTTCGGACAATCCAAGCATGGGAGGCAAAAGTCCCTATTGACAGATGCTCTTCCTTCATCATCCAATGCAGCGGTATAGGCGCTCTCATAGTCCCGAATTTTATACAATATCTGGGCCTTTATTGGAAGACCGGCCCTTTTGGTGGATGGAAGAATGAATGGGTTTTTGTTGGCATTACGCCGCAAAACACGGGGTGGTGCGCTCTCGAGGGCTGTTTTCATGAAACCGACGGCATCCATAAAGACTTGTACGTGCTGCTGAGCACTAAGCTTGACCAGCGTACTGGATTTTAGTCGGTGCCATGACGTGTTCTTCGCCCTTTGAAGAAATGGCTCATATTCTGTGAGCTGGGACATATCGGTTAGGACACAAACCGCTGCCGCCCTTATTTTTTCATGGATGGACGGATGTTCTGCGATGAACTTGAGCGGCCATACAAACCTCTGAATGCCAGTTGGCGATATCGCAAACTGTTTGACCATTGACCTCATAACTTTGTCCACGAAATCCTTTGTTTTGCAAGGATAGATGACAGCAGGCTTGGCCTCACTTTCATCCTCTGCTGAACCTTCGAGTTCTCTGGCACTTCGCTCCTTCAAGATGCATTCGTAGATTTTTTCTGCCTCGTCCCTCACTCTTCTCAACTTTGCATCGCCACTGGACTTGAGTCGCCCTTCAATTTCCGCCCTGGCGAGTAAAAACGTTGACAATTTCGTGTCATCAGCCGCGTAATATGACGCTATAGTTTGCTGGTCCTCAGGAGTGACTTCTTGTGATGCAAGGTATTCATAACCAATGGTAAAAGTCTCTTCATCTGAAGTAGAGTTGATTAGGGCATCGATGGCTTTTTGGGGACTCAATGGCGCTTTTCCCCAGTTCAATGGCGCTTTGCGACTTCCTTGCCTGGAAGGTTTCTGCGGAAGGTTCGGCACAGCGTCCATCTCTACCAGCTTCTGATATAGGAGGTGCGATTCCTGTCCCCAAAACGAACCATAGGCACTAGGATTTGCTCGCATCGCATTATAATCCGCAACAAAACGACGCAATACCGGTGGCTGCTTTAAGAGAGACAATGCCTTGGTTTCCAGTTCGGTTGATGAAGGCGAATTGTCTCTGGCAATTCGGCCGGGAACTGGACCGGAAGTGCTCTGCTCGGAAGTCTTGGCGGTGACTGGGACTGGATCGTTTGGCTGACGTATCCCTTGTTCGAGCTCCTGCAATTCTCTCATTTTCTTGGCTGACTCTGCAATACGTCGTGTATGGACCTCGCTCTCTGTGAGCATCCATTCCTCTCTCTTAACGGCTGTAGCATCGACCTTGGATCGTGTGTTGTCGCTCACTTCTTTGTAGACTGCAGTGACAACGCTGTAAATCACGTCGGCCTCGTCTGCCATTGCTGGGGCCTTCTCATCTCCACAAGCAACGAGGTAATTGAGGTGTTCTATGTAATCGAGGAACCCGTTGTAGTATTTCGGCGATGATAACAGGTGAATTGAAGCGGCTCGCTGAACTTCAGGGGTGACCAATTTTCCAAATGCCGAGAAAGGGCCCTTATTACTGGCGGTAGGCACTTTTTTTTTGGCGCGTAATATGGTAGCATCGCCATCTGCAGCTTCAACCTCATCCATTCGCCTTTTGACCTTGTTCATATCCACATGTAGCTCGAGTCTGATCTTTGAATCTAGCGGCGTGGTTGAAAGAAGCTCACGAATGGTATCCGCCAGGGCCTTGCTGAACGTGGTGTCATCGTTCTTCCAGGTGGTATGGCTGCACCGTGCGTGTTGCTTGTGTCCACAGGTATGTTCAGGAGCAATTCCGTCAGCTTTTGGCGGGTGGGGCGGGTGAGGGGGTCCAGTTGTGACGGGGGTTTTATTTTCTGCCAAAAGTTTCCCCTGATCAATGCCGTTTTGGGCTTTCTTCTTTCCTCTTCTCTTCTTGCCCTTCTTCTTTGGAGCTTCAGCATCTTTGGCAGCAGCTAAGTCGCCCAGTGTGTCGAAGTCTTCCCCATTAGTGGCAGTGTTGCCCATATCGCTCGGTGTGAGCTGTGCAGTTGAATCGGGGTCGCTTTCGAGTTTGGCTAGAGAGGACTCAATTCGGATGGTCTTTTCGAGATCCGCGTCATTATTGCCGACATTTGTCGTGGGCAGCCCATCAGCGGATGCATCCGCGACCACAGCCTCTTGACCAATCTTCTTCTTCTTTTGCCTTTTCTTCTTCGATAGTTCGGCCTCAACAGTGACCGCATTCTCCACCTCGGAGACGTTGACAGCGCCAGATATCGCAGGATTTCCAGTCACTCGAGAACCAGTATCAATTCCCCAATCGAGTTTCGACAAAGTGTTACCAGCTCGTATGTTTGACTCTAACCTTTCAAGGGCCTCTTTTAAAAATAAATAGTTGGAATTAGGGCCCAAGGCTTCTTCCGTCGCCAACGTCTCCTCTTTATATAGAAGGAATGAATCTAGGTCTGAATTCTCCACCATTTCAGACACTCTTTCAACCATGAGATGCGTTGTTGCTGTCATTTGATCCTCGAAGCCAGAGTTTGCGAGTCTCACATACTCTTGCTCAAAGTCAAAAGCCTTGCTAGGATGAAGCTGTGTGGACACGGGAGGTTGGGGTTCGACGAGGTTGGTGTTATCATGTTTGCCAACGGTTCCAGAGAGAAGCTGTCCAACCGATTTGTGATCTGAATGACTTGCAGCCGTGGTAGGAGTTTCTTTGGTCGAATTTGGTGGGTTTGTATTTCCACTAGGGCGTTGCGATCTGGTTTGTGGTGGAGGGCGAGGTTCGACAGGCCCGCAGCCATCTGGATCTTTATCTTGTTTCGTCATCGGACTGCAGATGTGACCTATGTTGGCAGGTTTTGGGGTTCGAGATGTTGTGAGGCGATCCAAGCGAGAAGCAGGCAAGACGCGTGTTGTAGATGTGACCTATCTTGGCAGGTTTTGGGGTGACCCAGGCGAGAAGCAGATAAGACGAGTGTTGTGGAGATCTGGATCAGTATCTGGGGATGGTAAAAGACTTGGTTCGTGATGAAGCAGAAGCAGTTATTTGACTGAGAAAAGAGTTGTGTTTGGATGGTTTGTACGGTAACGAAATCGCCTTACCAAAGAAGGTGTGTGTTTTGGGGGAAATTCCAGATTAAGGCTCACTCGAGAGGTAGCGAAACAGGTCACCATGAATTCACTTAAAACGTAGCGAAATGGAGGACAAACAATAGGCCGCTACAAAAATATTGGATATTCAAGTTTCCCTGGCAATCCGCATGACACCAGGGAACTGCACCTGATCGGGGGCAATAAAAACGCATTGGGGCATGCAGTGGTCATAATGGCATAATACACTTGTATCCCGCTCACTCGTATCTTTCTAAACAAGTCCATCGTAAAGAGACAGAGCAGAAACGATGGTCTCATCACGCTTGCTGCCCTCCTTGAACTCTTCAATATCCAGACTCCCATTCTCATCCTTGTCCATCGTGCGGAAGATCTTCTTGACTCGCTTTTCTGGCGTGTCCTCGTCATCTGGAAGCTTTACCATGGAGCCAACCTATAGGGAACGGTTATCATAAACCCTGTAGAAGTTGACGGAAAGTTGCTTACCATCTTATATATTGCCTCTACAATCGCCAGCATCTCGTCGTAGCTGATCTTGCCATCTCCATCGATATCGTACAGCTGGAAGGCCCAGTCGAGCTTGTCTTCCATCTTGCCTCTACTGGTGACGCTCAGAGCACAAATGAACTCCTTGAAATCGATAGAGCCAGATCTATCGCTGTCGAAGACATTGAAAACATAGTCTGCAAACGAGGATGGATCCCCAAATGGAAAGAATTGGCGGTAGATCTTTTGGAATTCCTCCTTTGTGAGCATGCCCGAGGGGCAATCCTTGAGGAAGCCTATGGACAGTTATAACCATGCGCTGTGTGAGCCAGGGGAGATTTGGCTAACCCTTATACCATTGCTGCAACTCCTTCTTGTCGAAATGTGTGGAACGCTGCAACTCCGAGAGCTGCTCTTGGGACAGCTTCGACTGCCTGGGGGGATGTGTTAGCAAGTATAATGGGGTTGGAGGAACGGCCGCGCGTGTCCTTGAGTGCGGTGATCGCAGCCACCTGTAGCCCTATCCTGCTGGCTCATTCGAGACCACATCGTTTTGACTGGCGCAAGAGCACGAGGGAGACACTTACGATTTCCCCATATCTCGAAGTTGGGATCAGGCGGGCTCAGAGTGTTGTTTCGCAGTTATGTCCGTTTCAGGGTCCTCGGAGGTACAGGGCTAGGCCTTTCAATTGGCGAAAGCGAGTCGCCAGTCGTCGTTAACCGTCCCTGCGATATCGAAACAGAAAGAGCCAGAAGAACAGGCGTGTTGGTCGTGTTGTTTATCGTTTGTTACAGAGGAGGAAGTACCACGGGAAGCGTTTACAGTGTTGGATTCGTTCGTGTCGCTTACTGCCCGTCGGGATGATGGCGGGGTGACGTCGAAATAAGCGCCTGTCGCAGTTTCTAGACCCTGAAACTACTTTGTAAGACGTGGAGCAGCGATGTCGCGGCAAGATAATTTGAAGATTTTTGAATGCGTAGGGAGAAGATTGAACAGGAGTATTTGTTTGTTTTCAAGAGCAGCCGCAGAAATGTACAAAAATATAACGATTTAATAGGAGCATATATGGAGGGGGATAGAGGGGATATCTAGGCAATGACGACGAGGCAAGCCCAGGCACAAGAGAGCACAATGGAGGGGGAATGAATGCCCCACGGCTGCACTGCTGTTCACTTTAGGTCACCGTATTGAGGCTGTGCAATTTTACTGGAGTGCCTGCCACCTGCTGTTTGTGTCTTAGAACACGGGAGACGGAGAACCAGGATGGAAGTCACGTGGTATGATTGTGGCTAAGTGTTGTTATTCGTTGGAGCTTCTCTGGTGTGCTTGTGCTATCACCACCCCCAAATTCACCTCAATTCACGCCAGAACGTGTACTTCCAGATGGATAAAACCCTGGATGCGCAGTTTCTGCGTGTAGAGAAGGCCCTGGCCACTCTCGTTGCCTCCATCTCGACATACAATCCCAATCCCGTCTTGGCCCACGATCTCGTTGCTGCTGATCAAGAACTGAGCAATGGCTTGGCCGACTGTATGACCTTCCCCATTTCGAGCTGAAGCCGCCAAATCTGACAATCCCACAGTGGCCACACACCAAGCCAACTATGCACGCATCCAATCCCTCAAGAACACTTCCTCCGAGCTCGACGCGCAGATAAAGGGATCCCTCCAGCTCCTTTCATCCACGCGCTCCGAGCTGCTCTCCACGCCCGCGACAACCTTCCCAAGCACCACAACTCCAGTTTCCTACACCGATCTTCTCTCCTACGCCCGTAGGATCAGCAAGTTTACGCTCCCACCCACATACCGTGAGACACAGCCAACCCCCGAACCCGAAGGCACTGGCACCCAAACAAACGGCACCGTCACGCCCACCGTTCCATCAAATGGCACCACCGTCAATGCCGCAGAATTGCCAGTCACGCCTATTCAAGCCGATACCGATAAAACCTCTTTACCGCCCCAAATCGCAGAATGGCTGAACCCTCATGCTTCTGCGCCCGGCTTTGTTCCGTGGCCCACGGAAGAGACGATTCGCCGAGGTGCGCTAGCGAGCATACAGGTTCTCATTGATCAGGGCGAAGACCCGGCAACATTTGACCCAGAACGCAGCGCGGAGTTGGAGGCGGCACGGAAGAGATTGGAAGAGGAGGCTGAGCGAGCAAAGGAGGAGCAACAAGAAGCAGAGAGAGCAAGGCAGGAGCAGCGCATGAGAGAGGAGCACGCACGGAAGGAGAGCATGGGTGTGGCTGGCCAGAGGGTGGAGGAGAAGCCAAAGGTTTTTACCGGATTGGATTTGTTGGATGATATGGATGATGATGATGAGTAGAGGTTAAAGGAATGGGATTTTCTGGGAGACTACTTTGCGTAGAATCATATAACTGAACATCCGGTGATACAGGCTGATTAAGAGGTATTTCTCTGGCTTCCACATTGGAAGATTCTGTCATTGCTTCTGAAATATTCATTTCTACCCATAATGACACACTACCTCCGTCCTCTGTCCCTTCGTCCTCCATCCAAAGTCTTGAGTCGTTTCTGGAACTTCTCGCCAACCTCCACACCACCACTGGCTCGGGGCCCATCCTCCACGGCGCGCTTTCTGCTCTTCTCCAAGGCGGTCCTGGTAGAGCTGGATGTCCTGTTTGTAAGCCGCTCGATGCGATCGATACCCTCGCCCAAACCCCTCCACTCCTCGCCACCGTAGCCAGCATCCTTGACCCCTCCCTTCTTGGCACGCTCTTTCTTGCTCTCCTTGGGTAGACGGGTATAATTCTTCTCTTCGTACTCCTTGCGCTCCTCGGCTTCCTTCCGCTCCTTATCGGATCGCGAGCGTCGTCCACCGGCAACGATTTGGCTTCCAATACTGGGCTCTGCAAATGGCGTCTCGGACAACTCTGTGCTGATAAACTCGTCCAGCGTTGCGGACTTTTGGGGCCTCTTGTCTGCCTTCTCTCGTGGGCCAGTGGTAGGCATGACTGTGGGATTGATTCGAGGAGGCTTGTAAACGCCATCCATATCCTTTGTGTCGCGAGATTCAAGACCAGAGTCTGCAGGTCGTGCGAGCCCTGCTGGATTTGGCCGATATTGCAAGTCATCGATCTGAGCTGCCTGCGCCTCGACACCGCCAGCATCCTCGTCGACATCTGAATCGTCTGATACATCCGAGTCCCTCGTGATAGCCTTTGCATTTACGGCTGGGCCTCTTGATGACGGAATATTGGCCCTTGCTGCATCGTCGGCGGCGCGGAGAACTTTGTCGATCTGGTACTTTAGCCGTGCCTCGAGCGGCCTGACGCCCTTTTCCAGATAAACCCGGGTTTCAACCAGCTTTTGAACGACATCATCGTCAATGCTCTGCGCCTCCTCATCGTCGGACTCTTCGCTGTTGTAGTCGCGCAGTTTGATGAGGATCAAGAAGACGAGGTTTTGAAGGTACGACAGTAAAAGTTCATTCTTGACATCGAGGAGGGAGATTCCATCTTTCGGGGGGGCAATAGAGCCCAATTCGGGCGCAGACTCTGCAGAGGATAAGAGCGCTTGCGTAAGGGTTGCCAACAAAGAAGGCAAAGAGTTGTCGAGCGCCATGGTTGCGATTTGATTCCGTCTTGGGAAACCTGGTGCTTGTTCAAAAAAAATGTTGAAAGCATTTTGTTGCGATAAGGATTGTCGCAAGCGGATAATAGTTGTGCCGATCCCTGTCCGAAGTACGGATGAATGTTTCTGAGATAGGTACCCAGTTGTTTTGGCAAGGAGACAGGTTGCTTCGACTTCACAAGCTCTCATCGTCGTTCACGACAACAACAGTCTGCAAAGTGAGTAGATGTGGGAATAACAAATTCAGGATTGAAGCTTGTGAGTATTGCCATGTTTCCAATTATGAGCCGTCTGGAAGACAAACTGGGCAGAAGCTGTACTGACTCTCGTAAATTACAGATTCGGACATCTGCGACCATGCTGTTACGAGACCTTTCACCGTCATATACGCTGCTGGCGACCCTTCTTGCTGCTGCGCCTCAGCTCTCTTCAGCATTTTATCTCCCTGGAGTCGCCCCCACATCATACGCCGAAGGCGACAGTGTCCCGTTATACGTCAATGCTTTAACAGCTTCAGCCTCGCAAAAGGATGGCGCCCTACGCTCTATTGTGCCGTATGACTATTACCACCCGATGTTCCAGTTCTGCAGGCCTGACCCAGAACCTGAAGACCGACCGGAAAGTTTGGGCAGCATCATATTTGGCGACAGAATCAAGACGTCTCCATTTGAGCTGAAGATGGGAGTGAATGAAACATGCAAGGCAGTCTGCAAGCCTGTAAAATTCGACGTTGGGTCGGCAGCTTTTACGAATGATAAAATATTTAGAGATTTTGATCTCAACTGGCTGGTGGATGGGTTGCCAGCGGGGCAGCTGTTGGAGGTTGACAAGACAAAGACTCAATTCTATAGCCAGGGCTTCAAGCTTGGGAACCCGGAGACGAGCCCCCCAGCACTAAACAACCATTACGACATTCTCATCGATTATCATGAGTCTTCGACGGGCCAGTTTCGGGTTGTCGGTGTGCTCGTCCAGCCATCTTCGAGAGCAAATTCGGGTGTGAACGATGGGACCCCAGACTGCGGTGATGCGTCGACACCGATGCAATTGGCAACGGACCGCGAGACCACTGTGACGTGGACATATGGAGTGTACTGGCGCCCATCGCCGACGGCATGGGGCACGCGATGGGACAAGTACCTGCATGTTTTCGATCCGAAGATCCACTGGTTCTCCCTCATCAACTCCGCCACCATTCTCGTCTTTTTGTCCCTAACAGTTGTGTCCATCTTGTACCGCGCCCTGAAAAAGGACATTGCACGCTACAACCGCCTTGACTCTATCGACCTCGAGGACTTCTCGGGCACCTCGGCCGCTCTTGAAGACGGTGTGCAGGAGGACTCTGGATGGAAGTTGGTGCACGGCGATGTTTTCCGCGCTCCAAAATACTCTCTGATGCTGTCGGTTTTCCTCGGAAATGGAGCTCAGCTATTTGTGATGACTGGAGCCACAATTGCGTTTGCGCTCTTGGGCTTTTTGTCTCCTTCCAACCGCGGCTCTCTCGGCTCTGTTATGATCATACTCTATACTCTCTTTGGTTTCATTGGCGGCTACACCTCTGCCCGCGTCTACAAATCTTTTGGTGGAGAGTCATGGAAACTCAACATCGGACTGACACCCCTCCTCGTTCCTGGACTTGTCTTCAGCACCTTCTTCCTCCTCAACTTTTTCCTGTGGGTTAAGGGGTCGAGCGGTGCTGTTCCGTTCACAACCATGATTGTCGTTGTGGCGATTTGGTTTGTGATTTCTGTGCCGCTGTCGTTTGCAGGCTCCTGGGTTGGATTCAGGCAGCAGCCCGTCGCTCCTCCAGTGCGCACGAACCAGATTCCCCGCCAGATCCCTCCAGGAACTACATGGCTCCGACCTATCCCCAGCATGCTTCTTGTTGGCCTGCTGCCGTTTGCCGCCATCTTTGTGGAGCTCTTCTTCATAATGTCGTCCATCTGGTTCAGCAAGGTCTACTACATGTTTGGATTCCTGTTCCTCTGCTACGGGCTTATGATTGTGACGTGCGCGGCGGTCACGATCCTTTTGGTGTATTTCCTATTGTGCTCAGAAAACTACCACTGGCACTGGCGAGCGTTCCTTGCCGCCGGCACGAGCGCATTCTATGTATTCTTACACGCGGTTGCATATTGGGTGACGAAGCTGCAATTAGGGGGGTTGACGGGAGGGGTTCTTTACTTGGGATACAGCGCTCTGATCAGCTTTTTATTTTTTATTCTCACCGGTATGTACCAATGTTTCACTTTTTTGCGGCAACTGCTAACTCGGACAGGCACCATTGGTTTCTTTGCAAGCTGGACGTTTGTGCAGAAAATCTACGGGTCGATCAAGATTGATTAGGCGTGTTCACTTTGACCATGCCTTGGCATGTATGATGGGGTTGGCAGTTTTGGTACGTGAGATTGCGAATAGATGGAGCTTTTGGACTGTATTTTTGTGCTGGCATGGTTTTGAAACGGCCATGGTCCACAGCGGGGCGTCATGATGATAGTGTATTTTGTAAGATCAAATGAGATGGTAGATGCGAACCTGAAGCGATTTTATGCTTGTTTATGCTTGATTTTTTGATTGGTTTTATGCGAATTGACTTTCTTCGTGGCCTAGAACATTTGGTGAAACAGGTGGAGATGTTTTCAACTAGGCAAGGGTCTCATCTCCGCTCGGACATGAGAAAATTGGATGGAAAAGGCTACGCAGAACTGATTTGTACAGCGATTGAAGCTCGATTCGGTCGCCTTCAACGACTTCAAAGTCATTCCTTCTTACCGGAGAAATTAAAATATCGTCGTACACCGTGGTTGACGTCAAGTGACTCCCCCGCCATTTCGGAGAATTTTGAACGGATCCCGGATAGACGGGCAGACCATGCCAAAGGGTCAGCCTTTTCCCAGATATTAACTTTGATATTGCAGTTGCATGTGGGGTGCATGAGGGGCCGCATGAGCTGCCGAAACCGCCTAAAGTAGCGCATGGAACCAAACGAGGAGTTGATTCGATTGGTGGCCTTTATATGTGAGCTTCAGAATAATTACTGTTCTCTTGGCTTTATAGCTGGCCAACTTGGCTTTAAAGATCGCGTCTTGGCTCTGTAGTTCGTGTGAATCCCGACTTTTCTATTGATCGAGGCTGATCTGTAGACTCCTTGGCGTATAGAGGGACAAACTTTATCATGGACAACCGCCATCAATTGGTGGGAATGACTGGGGCATTCTTCTCCTTGCACAGTCTCCATACTGATTCTTGAAAGCATCAGTAACTATAAGAGCAGGTGCCGATCACCTCATACTCTCAGCAAGGTTCATACATGGATTAGAAGCTTCAACTACATTGCACCGTCTATCAATTCTGTTCACAGAAAGATCCAGCCATGAACTTCCGCTACGCCATTCTGGGCCTGCTGCCCGTTGTCCTGGGATGCTCCAACCCAGACACCAACGCCTGTGCCAGCTATATCAAGTCAAACCAGGCTGTTGCTTCGCCATATTGCGCTTCGTTCACAAAGAGCGTCGTCACTGCCACTACTGGCCTGCCTGCTTGGGCCACCAACTGTGCCAGCAAGCCTAGTCAGATCAGCAAGGAGTGCTCCTGCTATTGGTGAGGCTGAACATGTTGTTTTGCAAGGGAATCGCTGACAAGGTTTAGGACTGGAGCAGGAGGTGGACAGCCAACTGCAACTGCAACTGCAACTGCAACCACGCTCGTGCCCTCGACTACAGCTGGCTCCGGAGGTGGTGCCACGCCGACTGGCCTTACCACGGCCTTGCCTCAGTCTTCGGGCGCTGGTGTGTACCATTCCGCATTTTTTCTGGTGTAGCTGACAGTGTGCTAGTTGCCACGAGCAAGGCCATTACCGTCACCGGCACCTTCGATGGTGGCATGAAGCTGTACGACCGAAACCGTGAGTTTTGTTCCTTGGATAGATGCACATGTATTAACTGAAAGTAGCCAAGGTCTGTGCTGGGCAGACTGAGACTGGTGAGGCGGATGCCATGTTCATCCTTGAGAATGGTGCCACACTCTCCAATGTTATAATTGGTGCTGGCCAAGCCGAGGGTGTTCACTGCAAGGGAACGTGGTATGTTTAGGTCGAGTTGGGTGTGAGAAACATTTCTGACGTATTTCAGCACAATCAACAACGTCTGGTGGTCGGACGTCTGTGAGGATGCCATGTAAGTGATACCAACTTGTACGCCTGGCAACCCTTCTAACCGTGAAAAGCACCTTCAAGCAGACGAGCGGCACGTCTTATATCAACGGAGGAGGTGCATTCAAGGCCTCTGACAAAGTCATCCAATTTAACGGCCGTGGAACTGTCTCCGTGAAGAACTTCTACGTCAACGACTATGGCAAGGTTGCTCGAAGCTGTGGCAACTGCAGCGGCAATGGTGGCCCTCGCAATTTTATATTCAACAACATCGTCGCCATTGATGGTGGAGTCATCTGCGGCATCAACACCAACTATGGCGACACTTGCTCAATCACAAATTCTTGCCAGGATGATGGCAAGAGTTGCGATAGATATACGGGCAACGACACCGGAGCCGAGCCTCCAAAGATTGGTTCGGGATTCGATGGCACTTACTGCAAGGGATCCATCTCTACCAGCTGTTAGAGTGGTGGTAATGGTGTGTGCAAGTGATGTTGAGCTTTGTTTATATATTTAAAATGTCATATAATTTGCCATATATTTGAGTCTTGTTGACACCATGAAGAAAGGGATATCAAACGCACGCATTATTCTAGAGGGAAGGGCATATTGTGTCTTGGTAAGGGATTGCATTTATTCTGTGCTAATCCTCCATGTTCTTGTCGCTAAGAGGCATTCTAGAGATATCAACATATTTTACAAGTAGTCTTCTACCGCTTCTCGCCCCACACGCTTTCTCCACTGCGAGCGCTTTCCGCAACATTTACAGTGCTCCTGTTTTGTCGCCTTTCTACAAATGCATACAGCCCCTTCCATACCAGCACAATCACTGCCCCAGCAGCCGCACAAGATGCGGCGATGATCAAGCCTCTGCTGTATCTTGGAGCATCTTGCTGGCGGAAAAGCTGATTCCCAGGGAAACCGGCAAGCTGGATGCCCATCACGTACATTGCCAATGCAATGGGTCGCTTTCTGTCGTCCACCACGCTTGAGAGCCACGCTGCGTTGAGGGCTTGCGTCGAGCCCATGCCAGCTTGTGTGAGGACGATTCCGCCTATGCCGTTAGTATCTCATAGCGTGCCGCGGGAAGATTGGAGACTCACCATAAACAACCCATTTCGAAGAGTTGACTGGTGCCAAGGCAGTCCACAGTAGGCCCGCAATACCGACGCAGAATCCAACGGCAATATGAAAACCTCGCTCTTGGGTACGGTCACTATTCCATGCAATTGAGATGGAGATTATGAGAGAGACGACGGAGCCGACGGAGTTGAGGCCGTTGGCATTGTAGCCACCGAAGCCAAGCGATTTGATGAGCGACGGCGCGTAGGTGTTTATGGGATAGATCATAAGCCTAGAAGGTCAGCTTTTGGACTTGCTGTGGGGAGGTGATGCTTACATTGACAAGAACGCAGACACAACGTGCCCGTATACCTCCCAATCCAAGAACGTATCCTTCATGTCCTGGACATTGACCGGCTTGCCCTGGGTATACCCTTTAGTTGCGTCGTCTCTTAGAACTCGGGTGGTTAAGATGGATGCTTCACGCTCGGTGAAGATATTCCAGCTGCGCCCAAAGAATGACTTTGGCTTGGGAGCCGAGTGAGGCAAGTAGAGGTATGCGACCACAGCCAGGAAGCAAGTGACGGCGCCCTCAATGGGAACAACCACTGCCACCCCTTGAGCCCATGGGTACCGCTGAGGGAGAGCAGGCCGAGGGAGAGGGGCCCGGACAGGGAACCGGCGACTGCGTTGCTGGCCCAGAACAGGGCGAAGCGGAGGCCAAGCTCAGGGTTGGTGTAGTAGCGGGAGATGTACAGTGCCATTCCTACAAAGTTAGGGAGGGGTTTGAGAGTGGATGCGGAAGTATGTACCAGGGATATATCCGCCCTCCATTGCACCGATGAAGAACCTCAACGCGAACAGGCCACTGGCGTTCTTCACGAAGATCTGGCACCACGTGCAGACGCCCCAGAGGAACATCGTGATGGGTAGCCATGTCTCGGCCCCTATCTTCTTGGTGATGATGTTGAATGGGATTTCGGTGAGAATGAAGCCCAGAATGAAGAGAGTCTGAGCAGTGTTGATCTGAGACGTGTTGACGTTGATGTCGGTGCGAAGAGTGTCTGTGAGGGCAGCAGAGATGTTGGTTCGGTCGAATTGCATAAAGGTGAAGAGGAGGACGATGAAGGTGAGAATGCAGAGATCGACTTTGCGGACCGCAACGCGTTCTTCCTGGATGGACCAGCTTAGATCTTGGTCATAGCCGGGGATGTCCCGGAGGGGACTGGCATCTTCCTTCTTTTCATGGGATGATGCCAATTGGGTCGTTATCTCAGCCACGGGCAATGCAGAGGCCGCCATTTTTTGGATAATGGACTACTGATCTGATTGACATTCTCGGAAGGAGAGCCAATATTTGTATCTGAGAGGCAACTCATCTCCCATGTCGCTGGTTTCCGACATCGTCGTAGCTATCAGCGCTGGTGATTACGGAGATAAGCAGCGAGCAGGGTGATAGGAATCGATGGTATGATTCGCCATATCCGACCAATAAGTCAGCGTCCCAACCATGTTTGGTGGCTTGATGATCCTCGGCACTCGTTATCCCGTGTGCATATCACTCCAATGGGAGGGTTGACGTATGTACGGAGGCGTGCATAGAATCCGGGGCCAACATTGTTCAATGCGTCGCATTTAAAAAAGCAGCAGAGCCCCGTATATCACAGTAAAAGAAAGCATTCAAACACGACGCATTTGAATGATTTGTATGAGAAACATTGGAAAAACACTCACGAAAGCGTGAAGACGCCATTTAAGTTGGTTTCCCCTGGAAATCACAACATGCAGAGGGCCGCTTATTGGTTTAGGCGGGGAATGAAGTTGGGGGCACGCGATCACACGTGGTCGGGATCACCCGGACGTCGCCGGTCGCCGAAAACAGGGAGCAATTGTGAGAAATCCATGGTGGGGGTTCCTGGATCGCCGGTAGCGGCCAAAGGGGAGCTTAGAGATAAGAAGGGCGTGTCCCATCTCAATTGACTGATCAGAAACAACATGGAGCAGAATACGATCAAAAGAGGCGGCGTCGGTTTGAGAGGGGTCGACAAGGAGCAGACGTTTGGGGGATACACTCTTTTTGCGCCTCTCGCGGGGGATGTCGCATACCTCGTTGATATCGACGGCAAGGAAGTTCATCGCTGGCAATTGCCAGGCCGAACTGGACGGCACGCGCGGATTCTTGCTAATGGGAACCTCGCCATCAACACCATCAACCCGGACACGCCCGACATCTTCCCGTTTATTCATAAATATGGAGGGGGGGTTATGAGCGAGTTGGATCCGGCGGGGAATGTTGTCAGGCAGGTCAAGGATCCTCTTGGGCATCACGATCAGTTCCATTATGGGGATGGGAGTTATTTGTATACGAGTCTTGAGGCGTTGTCGAAAGAGGACTCGGCCAAGGTCGTTGGAGGAATTCCAGGATCGGAGATTGACGGCGTGACATATGCCGACATCATCAAGGAGGTTGACCCGGAGGGAAAGGTGACTTTTGAGTGGAAGGTCAGCGAGCGGTTGCCGAGGGAAGAGTTTCCTCTGCAGGCACATTACGGAAGGGAACACTATCCTCTGATTAATAGCGTTTTCCCGTTGAAGGATGGGAATATTTTGTGTTCTATGCGATCGATTTCCGCCGTGTTGATCATTGAGCGAGCGACTGGAAACATTATCTGGAGTTTGAAGCCGGACGTCATTGCTCAGCAGCATTGTGCAACGGAGCTCGAAAACGGGAATATTTTGATCTTCGACAACGGCGCATACCGCGAGGGCGAGTCCAACACGTACAGACGGGTGATTGAGGTGGACCGCAAGACCAAGGAGATTGTATGGCAGTACCGGGATCCGTCGCAGTGGAATACTTTTTTCACTCCGTTTATGGGGAGCGCGCAGAGGTTGGCGAATGGGAATACGTTGATTTGTGAGAGCGCGTTTGGGAGGATTTTCGAGGTGACGGTAAAGGGGGTGTTGGTTTGGGAGTATATTGTGCCGTTTTTTTCGGAATACAAGGATGATGTAACGAGGGGGATCTTTCCGGGTGAGTCGAATGCTCTGTTTAGAGCGTATAGGTATTCGAAGGAGGAGGTGCCGTGGTTGAGCGTGTAAACGAGGTGCTGTGGTTGAGTGAGATGAAAAGGACAGATGGGATGAGGTTGGAAAATTTGGCCGTAGAGAAGATGGACGGCGAAAAATTATATTATGACAGATAGTCTATAGTCTAAAAATACCGGAGATGGTGTAACATTTACTTTCTAGATCGCTTGTTTCACAGAGATTTGGAATTGAACTGCCGAGTCGATGTCGGGCTTTATCCGACGAATTGTCGTCCTAAAATTATCAGGACTGCGAAGTTTGTCGGGCTTTATCCAACATCCCAAAGCTATCAGGACTGCGAAGACGTGCCGGGCTTTATCCGACAACCCAAAGCCATCAGGACTGCGAAGATATGCCGGGCTTTATTATGTCATGCCGCCTCCCGACGCCCCCAGACGAGTTCGAAGATCCTCTACAACTTCTGGATCTCCTCCTCAATCTTCGCCCAAGCGGCTGGCAGCAGAAACCCGGTTAGCCAGTAGTTGTCGCCGTGGTCCTTGCCGTATATCACAACGACATTTCGCATCGTCGGGTTCTGTCGCATCGAACCCGCGTGATGGTACACCATGGTGCCGGCTGGATTGATCCTCGAGTCTCCCTCGCCGGCGCGAACGACTGCAGCGCTGAAGTCGGCCGCTTGAAAGACGTTTGCTCGGGTCCAGTTGGTGAAGGGCATTAGAAGGGCATTAGACTCGCCACAGAGAACTGTGGTGTCACCGCCGGGTGAATAGTCCCGCCTCATATCGCGCAATAATGCGAGCAATTGAGGCTCCCTCGTCTGCTCCATCAGATGACGCCGATTTTCGAGCGCGATTGGCCCGAGGGGTCCTCGAAGGAGTTCAGGCGTGAAGAGAGAGAAGGCTGAAACGGCCATGTTCTGGACGAAGACGCCAGGGGCTTCGATTAGGGATGGGAGGCGAAATCGAAGGTTGAGCGCGTGGAGGACGGATATTGGACGCGCCGGCATAGAGGCGGCCACAGCGCGCGTCGCCCACGCCGTGAGGACATCGCCCTCGCTGACGAACTCGCCGGAGATTTCGTCTTGGGCCTGACGGCGTAATTCGGCGACCGCCTTCTTTGGCAGGAAGATGGTGCGAGTCTCGACGACGCGGTTCCAAAGGAGGCCTATGATGAAGCGCACGGCGAACATGAACATGGCGAATCCTAGCAGGCGTTTGGGTTGGTACTCTTCCTGCTTCTCGTCGGGTGTCGAGAGAAGCGCGTCCTCACGTGCGCCGAGGAAAGCTGGTACTTCTGCGTCGCGGCCAGCGAGAACGAGCGACCAGCTGCGCAGGAGAGCCTGCTGGCCCATAACGTCCATGAGCGTGTGCGGCCATGACAGGGCGACGAGAGTGGCGTCGTTGAAGGAGGTGATGTGGAGGGAGAGCTGGGGGATGTCGTTTAGGTAGTCCTCGAGGGTTGCAGGGGCGTCTTTTCTGGCTTGGAACTCGCGGAATTGATCGGAGCCGCGCTGGATTGAGGCGGTAGAGGTGGGTTTGGGGAGGGTCTTGGCGAGGGGGTGGTCTTCGATGGCGGAGGGGATGGCTGTGTGGGAGTAGGCGACGGCAGGATGTTCGGGGGTGAACTTTTGGGGGACATGGATCTCGAGGCCGCTGCCTTTACGGCTTAGGCGTCCGCCGAGTTTTCTCCAGTCGCCGATGTTAAGGAGGCGGCAGAGGGAGGTGTGGAGTTGGTCGGGGTCGAGGACGTCGTTGAAGCGGAGGGTCCACGCGACGACGATACCTTGGAGGGTTTTGTTGTCGTCGAGCATGAAGAGGGGGTAGACGTCGTCCATTTTGGCGGTGTTGTTTATAGGGGTGTGACTCGACGTGGTGCAGCGTTGGTATAAGCGGGAGATTGGGGTACAATGTCAGCGAGCGATTTTAAAATTGGAATCCGAGGGGGATTCAAATGGTGGCGGAGAGTACATTTCTACGATTTTAAAGGTCTGCAGATTTGTAGGGAATGTCACATACGATTCAATTCGGTGTACATTACCACAACAAGCGATTTCAAAGTTTTGTAAATGCGTGCGAATGAAGGGAGGGTGTCTTTGGTTGGCGTACAAAGAGTGCACGAGCGATTTTAAAATTCTGGAAATTCGTAGGGAATGTCGATAAGTGCGATTCGAATAAAGGAAGGTTGTCTTTCGTAGGTTAGTATACGATTTAAAAATTACAGAGATTTGTATATAACGTACATGATAAGTGAGCTGGCCGGACAAGTGAGCTGGCCACCCAACCGC
>JPKE01004279.1:0-28717 GCA_000750995.1 Pseudogymnoascus sp. VKM F-4520 (FW-2644)
ATACCAAGTGCGCCGCTCGCTGATATGCGCCGCTCGCTGATAAACCACGTTATAGTTATTATAATGAAGGAAGAAGATAACTCTGTACACTCAGCAAGTACACCTAGCAAAAGAGAGCAACCTTTTTCATCAAACAGGCCATCATTAATACATCCACACATCTTCGGCCCTAGACGTTCCGTGTAATGCATCCCACGCCAACTCAGCCAGCGCCGACGTGAAGCGCTAAAGTATGGCAGTAATTATAAGCACATAATAGACGAAGCAAGTCTGTTTTGTTGTTTACGTCTCTCGTCGAACTCCTGCCATAATCCACCCCAAGGCAATGTTGCGACGACAACACAGTTTGTACGTACTTACATTCTTCTTCCTTCGTGACATTATCTACAGGACCGACAGAAGAATTGATCGTGGGGTATTTCGAGCCTCATTGTGGCCCGTCATCAATCTCCGTTAGCAAGTGCTCTATTTGAAATAGTGATACAACTAGGCATATCCTCAAACAAATTTATCAAATTATAATGGGTCCACTGGCCTCTGGAGGATCAAATTAGGGTGAACAGGGTGAGCAGGGTGAGGCGACGCAACGCGAGGCTCAAATGTGCTATATTGTCACAAAATACTCAAAGTTCACGGACCGCTTGTAGAGCTGACTGTGCTACTTCCTTGATTGATACCTAACTACTTCCACTCTCGAGGCTCTTTGTTTTCTCTACCTGTAGGGCCGCCTCCACATGTGTAGCAGCCGTACCTCTTCTGCTCTGTCTCCTCCGCGCCAACCAGAATACGAATCCAGCCAACAGCGCTACACCAAAGGTAACCATAGCCCCAACCACTCCTGCAACAGCATTCGACATTCCACTTCCACTACTTCCGGCCGCTGCTTCTGTAATTGTTGTCGTTGAAGGTGCAGGACAGAATGATTGCGTGGCATTGCAAGCAGAGCACCACTGACCCACTGACGTGATTGCTCTTTGCTTGATCTGGACTGAGAAGTCTTTCCAGGAAAGAGAAAGCGCGGAACCACCGAATAGAGGGTACACAGTATGCTGGCTTCCGGCATTGGAGCCATTCCTAAACAAGAAGCGCACGTTCAGGTCATCGGTATTAGAGGGGAAGGTTGTTATGTCGGCAGTAGTGAAGAGTTCAAAAGACATGGTCGATGCATAGAGTGGTAGGCCAAAAAAGTCCGTATTGGCAGAGGTCAAATTCATGAGGCCAAAGCTAGCCATAAAATTATCGTAGCTGCCAGCTAAGAGAGAGAACTTAAGTTTCCCTTTAGAGGAAACAGTTTGATTGAATTGTGTGAAGATACCTCCTAGTAGTGACTCTCCGCCAATGGAACGCGCCGGCATGGTCCGATTGTAGTTGGTGCCAAACTCAGCAGAGTCGGCTAGCGTGCGGAGCTGGAAGAGTTGCTCTGAAGTCACGTTGCCAGTAAAGGATGTGTTGTGGATATTGGCAACGTTGACGAGGTCGAAGATATCATAAGCCTTCTCGTAGCTTAATAATTCAGGCTTGTAATCGTAAACGTTCTTGAGGACGTCCCAGAACTGGGAGTAAAATGACTTGGTAGATTCGTTTAAGGCAAGGAATTCAGAGGACTCTTCAAAAGTGCCTTGTGCTTCAATAGCCGCTGGGCAGCTTTCGTCGCCTTTAAGCCAAATGGTATCGGGGGAGTTCACATCCTCGCCATGCAGGACAACATATTGATAACCATTCAGCGGATTTGTATATGAACTGCCATTGTTGATTGATTGCGTTGCTAGAGGGGTTTCATTGATGTCCTTAAGGGGTGGGTATAGACCCTGAAGGAAGGCAGTAGCCGTAGTAAGGAGTACCTGTACGCTGTCAGTTAATTATAACTACTATTATAACAATATTCTAGGACTAACACACCTGTTGATCTGGAGCGCTCGCATACACCTGTGATGGAACATATTTCGAGTCCGAGATTCCTAAAATCTGCTTCTGAGAGCCGGCTGCGATGTAAAGGTCGCGATAATCGGAGCCGACCTCAAAGTTCTCTGTGATGCCTAGAGGAGACAATTGATAGCCCGAATAATGCTTCGAGTTTCCTACCAGTGGAATTTCATTAGTTATCTTTTTATCAGATAGAAGTGGTAAACATACGATCGCCGTGCCTGGTGAAGACAGTCACGCCATGAATTGTTTCTCCAACTACAGCAGATACTAATCCAGCCACAGTTGCAATACCGTAGGGCTTCATAGTGAAGGATCTCAATACGAATCACACTATTAGACGGTTATATGGTAGAGTAGACCGCTGGAATGGGAATACGTATTTCAGGCTTGGGAATGACGGCCCTTATATGGAGACTGATGCACGTTTCCTTGTGGCGTTTTCTCCTCATCAACACATGATCCGCGGAGTTGATTATCTCGTATAATCGCAGACGCCAAGACCACGAAGGTAGCCAAGAGAGCGCCATCAACAAAAAATTTGCCTGTAGCCAATTCACATGTGACCCGTCCAGCTCAACAGTCGTCGCTGGGCCGTTTGTGTCAGTCTTGGCGAGGCCCATGGATATCGGAGAACCCTGGCCGCGAGAACATCTAATACGTAGATATCTAACCAGCAACTAAGGTAAAGACTGTTTACCTATATGGACTATGTCAGGAATGAAACAAGGTCACATGCCACTTGCCATGGAAATGGGCATTGGTTTATCAACCGTTGCCGTTTTGTATACGGTGTATGGGGTATTGGAGGTGGGCCAGGGGATAAATAAACACATACGAATTCTTTTGTTTCTCACTCCTCCTATTGCAGGTGGATGTCACTGCCGGTCTCTTGCCGCTCTAGCAACGCCGCTCTCTCTCTTTTTCTTCTTATTAAACTTCTTTTATTACTCTAGACAGTAGATCCATCACTCCCACTAGCTTCCTTCTTAGCAAAGCGGGAGCCATGCAAGTCCGCTGCTATCCCGCTCTGCGCTACACTAGCCGAATTCGCTATCATACTAGCATTCTCACTAACGGGCCCAGCCTGTTCATAGATCGCAGTATGCACAGGATGGTTGTCAAAATAGATTTTGACCTCGGTGCCTTGGAGGTACAAGTACCAGTACGCGACACCCACAAACAAGCCTCCTCCGACAATATTTCCCAGGGCAGAAGGGATCATGGATTTCCAGATATAGTATCCGACCGATATGTCTTTCGAGCCCTGGAAGATCGCAAGGGGGATAAAGAACATGTTTGCGATGACGTGGTCGGTGCCGACGCCGACGAAGCACATGACGGGGAGCCATATAGCAAGGATCTTGGAGAAGATCTCGCGGGAGGAGATCGAGAGGAAGACGGCCATGGTGACAAGCCAATTGGCAAGGATGCCACGGAGGAATATCTGGTGCCAGTCTGGTGTCACAACCTTCGCGGTGGCGAAAGCAAGGACTTCCTTTTGGTAGGCGGGCGCTTCAAGAACACCGCCATCTGAGAGTTCGTCAGTCGCTGCAGACGAAGAAGATGGACAGAGAGGTCGTAAGTCAACTTACAGCCAGTCAAGAGCGCCATGAAGAACAGCATGCCCGCGAGGTTGCCGAAGAAGGAAACCACCCATGTTTTCAGAAAATCCATGAAAGTGATTCTACGGTGCAAGAAAGCGACAGTCGAAAACTGCACTGATTAGCCCTCCATTTCTCGGACGCAACGTTGTGTCTTACCAGGATATAGGAGGTGAAGAGGTCGGCGCCAGTAAGGATAACCATCATGATGCCGACGGGGAAGAAAGCGGCGCTGATGCTCTTGATCAGGCCTGGAGCGTTGGTCTGGAACCACGGAGAGGCATTGGTAGACAGCGCAAGAGCGCAACCAAATCCCAGAAGCGGCCCTCCCAGGAAAGAGTTAAGGAACATCTTGTCGATACGCATTCGAGCCTTTGCCGCTCCGATTCGGGAGACAAGCTCGGTGGTCTGTGCAGGCGTGAAGGCGTCCATATTCGGCGACATTGACTAGAACGGGGAATATATGGAGGGAGGAGAAATTGATTCCCAAATATGGGGATTCGGGGAAAGGAGGGACTGGTTCCACGGTATGGAGATTCAGGGAACGGATATCCATAATATACGTATATTTCTCTATTAAACTTCTTAAAACCGTCCCGGGGGAGAATGGTGCAATCCAACATCTCAACGCATTATTGTGCCTCCATTAGAGATAAGGTTTCTCGGATTAGCAGATCGCCGGCACATCATCATCATCCGATGTACACACGGATAAATGGACTGCTTAAAGGCAATACACCGAGATGAAATAAAGTGGATTAGTGTAAATAGGTTGGAATTAGAATGGTATCCTTAGTTGTTGTACCCCACAGATATTTATGAGAATGGTATATGGTATGTGAGGTATGTGCTGTGCTAAGTAGGCGGGGAGACGTGAGGCTTGCGAGTTGCAGGAGCGACATGCCGCATATGCTCCGCGGAGATGTCTGGGCAAATGTAACCTTATCTTTATCTTGACATGACATGCTGTATATGCTCCACGGAGATGCTTGGGTAAATTTATCTTTATCTTGATAGACTCCTATCTTATCTCGCAGTGGCAGATCCTATGGATCCTAATTTAGGAGGGATCGCTGAGCCTTATCAGTGAGTGATCCAAGTTCATCCTGCCCACGTCGATGCGCACCGTTTTTGATCTGTTTTAGATTTGGCGTTTGGTTCTCATCTGCGAATAGCCCAGATCCCATGACTTGTTGCCTTATGACATATAATTAATCGTTCGGGAGAGATACCAATATTGATACTACACATGCCATTAAAAGATACCGGAAACTATATTATGCCGCTCCAACGGAATATCCGGGGAAATGTTCCAAGAGTGGAGGTTCCTTTCTCGTCCCCCTTTCCGCCGCCCACTCTCCTCAGTTGTCACATACTGTGTAATGTACAGGCACCGCGCTATAGTCAACGGCTATTCAACATAAATGTAGCTTCGCGCAGTCCCTCTGCGCTGCGACCATCAACACTACAAAGCTCTCTGCCTCCGAGCTCCCCGAAAGCAACGGCTCCCGATCCCGATGGTTCCGCGGATAGACAACGGGCGCGAGCACCGCCGTCCGCTTGTCCAGATGCTGCGCAATAACCGCATACTTGTGACTCGCCCAGTCTACATATTCTCGGCCAAAAATCCGGGGTTCCAACACCCGCATCCGGAACGCAGCTGCGGCTAGAGCTGCCGTCCCCGCGCCCTCACGGAACCACGTCGTGTCATCGATGTAGTTGCGCAGGAGCCCGTCGTTGCCGGCGTCAATACACATGGCTGCATCGAGAATCTCCTTGACATATCCGACCAGCATGCTCCTCTCAGCTGCAAATAAACGGTTTGCAGGTTCCCACCGCTGAATGGTTGCAATGACCCGCGCCATCCCAGTGGCTGCCCAGCCGTTGCTCGTACTCCAAAACCCGTGGTCGGCGTTCTTGGGGCCGACAATATGCATCCAAAGCTTGTCACAACTAGTTTGAGTAGTACCTGCCGCAAGAACGTCTCTATAGAGACGGACTTGTTCAATGGCTTCTCCCATCAGATGAGTGTCGTTATTAGTAACGGCCATGTAGGCGAGAAACGGGGGCCCCATATATATGAAGTCCGCCCAGAGCTCAGCATATTTCAGACGGTGGCTAATGGCGCCATTCGGCCATCGAGGCACATTCTGGACGAGGAACTCCAGCTGCCTGTCTGCTGCTACGCGATATTGCGGATGCGTCTGGCCTATGAATACAGCTGGAATGCCAAGAGCGGGCGGATCCCCAGCCGTGCCAAAACTCTCGTGCAATGCGGAGCCGTTCAACCAGATATGATCCTTCACGAACCGTAAAGCTCGGACTGTTTCGACGTCCGTCGAAGGTATCCGGGAACCCGGGAACGGTGTCTCGCCAAAGACACTGAGCTCTGGGTTGAGCAGTTCTAGTGAGGCTTCTACAACCGTTCCGAGTTCCCAGCTTGCACTCGCCAGCCGCTCGGCGTAGTCGAGGGCTTTCAATGCGTCGCCGTCCGTAATCTTTGTCAATTTGATAGGAAAATGCACACCAAACCTCGACAGTGGCCCAGTCAGCTCAAAATATGAAGACAGGAGAGATGCCAACGACAATGCCGCAAGGGCTGAAGTGAAAACATAGCCGTAGACCATCATGGTGATTGATGAACAACAGGGTGTTCATAATATCGTTGGTTTATTCCTGCAGCACGTGATTGCTGCCTCCCGGGCCTGGAACTGCATCCTTGTTATCGCATCAACAACCTTGTTCGGACACAGCCATGTAACATATTTAGCCCCCAGAATGTTTCAAGAATGGCGCTTCGCCATATGGCTGGCGTTTTGCCATATAGTATAAGTAAGGTTGGGCAGCCTTGCCCCGACCATCAACTCGTGTATTCAAGAAGATTCATAAGAGCAGTTCCTGTGAAACAGTAAGCATCACATTCTACCTAGCTATAGAAAAGGTTGTAGTAAAGGCCATCATAGCACTGATGATGTTAGAAAGCAGCAACTGGCAGCGAGGGAGATTATTGATTAGAAGCGGAAGTAAAGAAGACTGTGTTTTCGTAGATTTAACGAGTAATAGACATTTTTATAGTAGTCGAAGCAGGTGTGGTTGCAAGTTTTGTTTAATAATTAAAACTCAAAACTCCCATCATCCTTCTAATCTATTCATAACCCATTTTTAACACATCCGTATTGCTCCAACACTTCCAAGAGGAGGCAGGCACATGGGTTACCGTCAAGCCGGGAGCTCCGCCCGGAATCGCCGTGTACAAAAACTGACCCCTCAAATCCTCCGCCCATGACACATGCATGCCCATACTGATAAAGTAGATTCCACTGTTTTCATATGCTCAATCTCCGCTACTCTCTCGGGAGGTATTGGACTCGAGAGGCCGATCTTTACGCTTCGAAGATTGGGAAAGCTAGACCAGTCCTTAAGGTCTTCAGCCCAGCCCTCCTAGCGCCAGCCAACTGGGAGCTTGAAATTAAGTGCGCTACTAGCATCACTAAGAAGCTGCATGAGCTCAGGGCTGCAAATATCTTGAACCCCTGAGCCTTGAAGGTGCAGCGATTCAACGGAAAGCGCCAAGTCAGGACGAGCGATGAGAGTGCGAAGGAAGGCTGGGAGTTTATCGTCTTCCGGATTCCATTCTTTGACATTTCAACTGCGTTCATACTCATAAAAATCGGTGCAGACCGATAGAGGGAGATTTCCAGACGCATAGTAGTGAAAGGGGACAGGCTGCGCGATGGAGCATAACATCTTTGACGCGCGGCACATACGCGCCAGCGTAATCTTGTCCATCCGTGACTCTTTAGTGTTTGAGTTTGGGAACATTCCGGGGTTTCGGCAGTGAAAGCACAAATAGGAACACACAGCCATCCAACATATTTAGCCCCAAGATTTTAAAAATTCCAAAGTTGGTGGCGAGTACTATTCAGAGAAGGGGTAGGAATAGGGGCTATGGCGATAGTTGGGGGATTGAGATGAACTGAGAAGTCTTTAATGGTAGGCATTTCAAGTCGCTGTTGAGGTGTGTCTGAAGTTCAAGTCTTGGGTAGGCAGTACTCTCTTATAAAGGTTGATATGAGTCCAGAACTAGGACTTCCACAGCTTCCCGAATACTTTTTGTGCACTATTCCCTTCCTGCCAAAACTTCTCTACAACAGGATCATATTCAGACCTACTGGCAGCCTCCCACAGCATATTGACATCTTTGGATTGATGAAGTTGTTTCGCCCCATCAGCCAAGGTCTTCACCTGGCCCTTCTTCGAACTTGTTTCCAACCCCGATTATTCCAATGTCCCATCCGCAGAACATACCAGAGCCTGAAGACTCCGCGTTAGCGAAATTTCCAATACTTATGTAACATATTTGGTCGAGTATTTCCTTTGGCAGAGAGTTAGATGCCATCTTCGCAGTGCGCCGTGAATGGATGCAGGATAGGGACCGCCACTCAACTACTTAGTAGGTAGCAAATTAAATAGGTAGGGAAGTTGAGTACTGCTGAGCTGAAAATAAAATAAAAGTCGGTATAGATGGGGGAGGAGAATGAACTAGTTCGGGGTATACTGTATGAGTAGGATGGCAGAGGTTTGTCGGAATTAGTACTCATGTTAGCAACGAAGCCGTACGAGCCTATTGTAAGCCGGCCCCTGGGTGTTATCTTGGTGGATTCACTGCAATAATGATACTTAGACCACTATATCTCAATATCCTCCACATACGACCATAGACTCAAGAGAATTGGGCATCTCTGCCGGCTCTGGTCGCTGAATGCGACGACTTTTGAGATATCTGTTGACGGTAACTTGATACCCAAATGCTGAATCTCCTGATTGGTTCCAAGGCCAATGCTGCTTTTATGTGACAACACCACCACACGAAACGGCCAAACATACACAGCTATTGCAAAACCGGAACGTGTCCTTCGCAAGGCACACGAATAGTGCAGTAGTAAGTATTACAATTTTTGTATAAAATCCTCTGTTTTCTAATGTCAGAAGTCGAGCTTTCAAAATCCCAGAAACGGTAAACCGGCTGTCCTGAGGTTTGATCTATCACTCGCCCTAACAGTCATTTATTTATTTATTCATATTTAGGATATGTTCCGAGCAGTTGGAGCCTCCCCACGCAGTCTTCTTCCATACTTTATGTTTATCAAGAAACTTCAACCTCATGTATTATCTCAAGATCGCATTCCCTACTCAAGCACGCGGTCTCACAGTCCATTTCGGAGCAAACAACAATGCATCCCTTTGCCGATATGCCTCTGGATCGACATAAATCTTCAAGTTCATACTCTGCTTACCAAGATCGTATACTCTGCAAACCATATAAATTTTGTCTGAAGTATGACCTGGCCGGAGCGCATTTTCTTGCATCTGTAATCGTTAGCTCATTCCAACGATGGAAAAAGGTCGAACCTACTAAATTGTACTGATTGTGACTCATGAAAAAGCCGTTAGCGCAATTTCCTGTGGTTGTTTTGACTTCAATGAGATATTCTGGTTCGGATTCAATCCAAATCATATCCAGGTATCCCAGATCAATAAGCAATCTGGTCAAGTGGCTGTTCGTGTCTCTATAGACGATGTCGGATGTCTCGCGCTCATTCCAGGAGGGCATATCGTGGTAATTGGGGTGGACCGTTACTAGGTGGCGGATTTTGCTTCTCCAGCTCTCTATACCGAAATGCGGTTCGAGGGCGTGCAGAAGTATTTCATACGCCTACAAAGTTTCGTGTTAAAGCTGTTACATTGGTTTTCAAAGTGGAATACTGACAAATAATTCTCCAGCAGCCCCAATCTTTGTGTCATGCCTCGTCTGATTTAATCCCCGAACCCCAAATACAGCTTGGTGATCGTATCCAGGAAGATGTTGTCCATTAGTAGGTGCTGCTGGGAAATCATTTTGTGGCAAGTTCGTCTGTCTTGCGATGCGGATGACATGGCCAAGAATCTGCGTGTATGCGTCTACATTACCGAATACAATTTGGATGGGTATATTTGGGGCATTATCTGCCTCTGGCCCGACGAATAGCTCTGGATATGAGTCGTTTGATGACGAAGTAGAGCCGCCTTCAGGTATCGGAGTACTTACTTGGCTCACTTGGGACAAGCCAAAGATCTCATTGACAGTGACTCTAGACGATGCCTCCGCAGTTGTTACTACTACTTCTCTTTCCCCTTCTTCCTCTTCATCCTCTTCGTCTTCTTCGTCCGATTCGGTAACCACTCTCCGAGGGATTGCCTCAATTCCTGGGACATGTCCTACGCCGACGGTTTCCAAGAGATCGTCTATGACGGAGATGCTGCTAGTCAAAACCAGGCTGATATGTTCTCTGCAAGATATGGGTATTTCGATTGCCTTAGTCAGAGCCTCTGGGAAGTGCATCTTGTAGCAAACTTCCCGGTTAGATGCTAAGCTCGGAACGAAGATCTGCCAACCATTTTTCTTATTTCGAATGTGCACATGACCAGTACTTTGGGTTATAGGTCCAGTTGTATCCCCGTTAGAATGATGTAGGGTGTACGTTGTTGAAATACTGTCTGTTTTCTTGATTGATGAAGCTAGAAGCAGGTCATATAGTGGCTGGGGGGCCAGTGGAGTTCGATGAGAGACTGCAATACTATACAACAACTGTTAGTGTAATTTTATAATCTAACAAATTTAACTCTTACCGCAAAATTTCGTATGCCCTGTCTGTGAATTCTCGTGTCAGCCTCCCGGCAACCATACCATCTTCACGACAAGCAGTCTGTGTTGTGCACAGTCGTGACAAATACTTGCATTGCAGCCCTAGACCCTCTAAAAATGGTGCCAGTTCGTGGACCTCTTCTAAAGAGAAGTCTAGAACATCGACATGGCCCTGGAAGATGGCTAAAAGTTTTGTGGTATCAATGATAGCAAAGGTTTCCTGAAGGTGTCCTAGATTTATATTACCAGAGGTGTGTCTTCTGATTGGTAGGATATAGCAGGTTGCAAGAGACTCTAGAACTTGGCGTGTTGGATTCATTCCGTTAATTGCTTTGATCATTTCCTTGATACTCTCCACTGAGGACCGTCTTTCTCCTAACGAGCAAAGTTCTCTCACGAGTGTTGTTAGTGAAGCCGGAGGGATTCTCAAGCATTCAAGAAAGAAGTCTGCCGGCACTTCAGGATAGTCGGTACCAATTACTGACATGCCTTCAACTGGCACTGGGCTGCTCCAGAGACACTGTGATGGCGGATACCACTGGTTTGTAAAAGGAATATATACCAGTTTCTCGTCCTCGAAGGTATTGCTATTTCACCATTAGAGCCTGTTTGGAGTTGTAGAAGCGGTTTCAGTTACCGTATCAAATCCCAGTCTGTATCAATTATTCGGCTTTCTGAAAAAAGCCTGTAGAGGCTCTGGGCTCTACCAGCAACATCCCATAAGGGATTAGGATCTACTTTAAGCTTCGATAAAGCGCGTTTGTAGTCGGTCCAGTCTGCATTTTGGATTTTCAGAATTTCCTCATGGAAAAGGCGAGCTATTTTTGGGTTGTTTTGGTACTCTCGGAGAGGATATAAAGGCGTTTTATCTAGTAAATCTTGGGGACCTTCCCAAACGCAACTTTCCGTATCAATCCATATAGGGCCAGTAGAGCTTTGTTGGAAACATGATGGATCAAGGATCAGATTTTCTAGCTCAAATGCTTCCCTGTAAGTTATTAGTTTCGACATATTTTAAACTCGGAAGCCTGACTTACACGATAATTTCCTTGTTCCTCTCGCTGCAGTGATCTGAAATTGACGAGTACGTGTTTAAAATATCAGCCCGGGCCCAGTTCCAAGCTTTTTGTGGCCGATTTTCGTGCTGGCGTAGGATGTCCAAGTAGAAAGTAATATTTGCCTCCGATTGTACCCCAAATCGCCCGAGGAAAGCCCAATCCTCAGGTGAATCCGTGTAGTCAAAAAGAGTATATTTCCCTAAAAACGGAAATCTTGACACTATTCCCAGCTTTCCGCACTCATTCAAGAGGCCTTTCGTTGGAAAGTAAGTAAATCTCAGTTGCGTAGGTAAACCACCCCAACATGAGACATCTGCTGTTTTAATCTCACTAATTATTGAGCCAGTCATTTGCGGTCTATATATTTTCCAATGCGTCTTTAAGGTTCCAATAATCTTATCTGGCCTATGTTGAAGAATGTGTCGGAATTCAGTAGACAGTGAGCCTGCACTGAATTTCAGGCGAGGGGCATCGCGGACACTCAAAGCCCATTTAAGCCAGTTTGTCCAGCTCATGCCATGTTGCCGGGTTTGCTGAGTTATAGGAAAAATCAGGTCCAAATAGCCAGGGTCGAGAAATGGAACTGCTAGTTCAGGTAATGCTCCCCTAAACAGCTCATAAGGGCCATATTTATCTTCGGATGGCAGGTACACCGGCACGGCAGTTCTTCGAGTGTTGATCATCCTTTCGTTATCGTCGTAAATCCACAAATGTGAGAATACTGGATGAGAACTATCTTCGACATGCCAGTACAAGTAACTCAGGTGCAGTTTTGACGACGCTAGATCTGGTGCAAAGTCTCGCCTCGAGTATTCTTCCCGCATTTTCCTAACTACTTCATCAGGTGAGCATTCCGTGGCGCCAAGGACTTCAAACAGTTTGTCTCGAGCCTCGTTTACAATTCTTTCAGGATCAATCGTAACGACTATATCTTGAGGTATTGCAGGCCCAGTTTCAGCTGGAAAGTACGACTGGGTCTCTGCAGCAGTTACCCAGTCCCCATTATTCAATGGAATCAACTCTAAATCCTCGAAAACCATTGTCTCGATATCAGTGCCCGAAGACCGTTCTAGAATAGATATTATGAGATGAGCTGCTCGACTATGCCAGTTATTAGAGGTGTCGCCGCTCTTCATTTTCGAATCATCAGATCTCAAATCATGTTTGATTCTATGACACGTGGCAAGATCCTCAATGTCTTTAATGTCAAATAGACTCTTCAGTGTGTTGATGTTTTCAGGGCCATATTCTAGCGATAGGTATTTACCATGCTTTCCTGGACGATCTCTAAATAGGGGCGATCCACTGTCATCTAAGTAATCCAGAGGAAGTGTACGTACATTCTCCGGTTTTCGAAGCTCTGAGGTTCCATGGATGTAAAGAATTTTTGCATTCTTTAGCCGTCCAATAATTTTGCGAGCCAATTCTCTCCAAAAATGGTGTGTCTGGAGTGCTGTTCTAGAAGGTAAATATTCGACCCAGCGGTACCGCAGAGGACCATCTCTGCTGCAGAAGTCAAATATTGCATTGCAAAAGCTGTCCGCAATTGCAGATAGAATGTCTTTATTCCACTTAGAGTCAGATTTAGCCTCTTCTCTACTTGCCTGCAAGATGAAATCTGCTTGGATCAGAAACTAATTGTTTTAGCAGAGGCACATTCTTTAGCGCATAAAACCTACATTGAAGCCAAAGTTTCCAACTGGAAGATATGCAAAAACATCATATTGAGTGGGTTTTATAGGGCGATCACTCTCGTCCACCTGGAATGCCAAAACTAGTTCACATCCATCTCTATCTGGACGGGCCTCATCCTCCGACAGGCCTGTTGTCGGATTTCTGAAAATGTAGTACCGCGAGATATCTGTGTCTGTGTTGGATACATCAGCCACTTTCTGAACGGTTTTAAAGAGAAGTGTCAAATTGGCAGACGTGTCCTCCGCTGGCACCTCTTTGCTAAAAGTGGTGATTGTTTTCTCCCTCGGTCGCCTGTGAACTGTGATACTAATCTTTTGGATCTTGGACAAGAATAGAAGCAACGTAGGATGAACGATATCAAAGTGAGCCACTAAACTCTCATAGCGAGTATTGTTTGAAGTAAGGGTCATCCTCGTTAGAGGACGCTCCTCTATTGGGATAGGATCATCTCCTAGAAGCGGAGTGACCAGGCCCAATCTCTCCACAACCGTACCATGCCTATTATATACGAAATAGAAAGAAAATTCGTTAGACTGTATGTCGACTCTAGACGCCACTTGGAACACGGCCTTGAATCCAATTCCCTTTTCGCCGACAAACCCATGCTGCTTCCGTTTCCAACTTCGTCCAGTGCGACAAATTTGGCGCACATCATGCTCACCAAATCCGTCCTGGTTTGATTCAACAATGACTCCCGTTTGATGTACCTCAAAACTGAGCCAAGGGGTAGAGTTGCTGAGGTTGAACGAACAATCTTCCACGTTCTGCGTCAGTTCTAAAATAAAGCGACCCCTTACTGAACCAATATCCTCTGCAATGCTAGAGAGGATTAGCTAAATAATTCGACTAAAAGGAACCAAGAATACTGACGTCTCCACTGCATCTGCAGCCTGTCGTCGGAGGTTTGCAATAGATGCCAAAATTCTAGGATCTGTAGCTGCTTCAAGTTCTGGCTCGTGCCATCCGTTCTCGCGACTAACTTTGAGGACAATTTCTCGTGCCTCGCGGGCACTAATGTTAAGGGGGGAAGCCATTACGTGAAGTATAAGGATTTTCTGTAGTATCCAAATAACCTCCAGGGAAGTCAGCATTAATAAGTTACACGAATGAATTGTGGGCAGATGGCCACCCTCTCGGATGGGCTGCAGGCATAGCCTCGAAGGCGACATTTTTCATGCCGCCTACGGGGCTGTGCCACGCAGCCCCAATCTCCAGCGACTTGTACGCGCCCTTGTGGAGATTAACCGGCGCTGTAGGACATGGTTAAGAAGAGTGTCTAACATTGTGTTGGTTCGCATTGTTTCGCTTGTTGGTTTCACCAAGGAGCTAGCCCTGCATGTTGGTTTCGCCAGCAGGGGCAGCTCCGTAAATATCTCACCATGCGCTAGAGTTCAGCTCCAACTGAGAGTTGGGAAGGATAATCAAATTAGAGAAGAGATCCCCTACAGTTTAAAGGTCTGCATTACATTTCCATATTGTTTAAAGACGACGAAAGGAGAATCTGGGAGATTACAAGGCGATAATAGACTAGTCACTAAAACAATTCACGAATATACGTGATTCGAAAATACCTTCATCTCTTTACGTTTCCCTTTATCTTTAAATAGCACGTAAAGTAGACGGAACACATTGTGCACTCACAAAATGTCCTACAATATCACCGGTCAAACTTGATGTTTGCTAAGCCCGCCTCCTGACCATTTGCAATGCTCTTAAATGTCAGATTATCTCCCTTGTCCCCAAACCTTACTTGTATATCACAAGAAAATCGATGCACAGTTTTCTTGGTCGTGTTATTGTACCTACTCTGAGTACTCTTGCCAAAGTTAAAATCTGCATCGAAGGTTGACTCAATACTGCCAACGCGATGTACCCCTACTAAGGGTTAGTTTGCTCTTTAACAACAGCTGAATACGATGGAATACACACTAGCATTAGTTGAGTACTCAGGTGCTTCTGCGAGTGTACAAGAATACAGTTGAATTTGGCTAACAAAATCCGATCCAGGTGAGTATTCAGTGGTAACACCTGCTGTTATGCATGTCCCTTTAGTTATTTCATCTCCCTATGCACACTTATAGTTAGTAGCAAAATAATAATGAATTGCTGGCAATATTCTAACGGTAGGACATACCTTAGAAATCAGCCACTGCATTCTGTTGTCGCACAGCTTCCTCTTATCCTCGAAATGAGAAAAATAGGCATTATCTTCTGAGTCTATTCCCTCACGAAAACCTTTCGAAATAGAGAACCCGTAGTGGTATCGAGCGTACTTCACACGAGGAGCGATTCCTTCAAGGCCGCGTAGAGCTGCACCTTGCACAACAGCAGCTTGACTGTTGCAGATCAGCATAGAAGAGGCCGTTAAATTAGCGGTACTGCTTACGGATGCTCGGGGCAAAGCAGAGTAATACCACCATTTTTCCTACACCAATCTTCTAAAGCCTGGTTCAGGTATGACGATTCACCAAATCCTCCGACGAGAATAATCCGCTAAGGATTGGCAGGCGTCAGTCAAAAGTTCTCGATTCTTGTCAGTAAGGCCAGTGAAACCTACATCAATCGTGACATTTTGTTTTTTCTTTGCCTCTTCCACCTGCTGCCCCACTAGGCTTGTAATCTCTTTAATGACTGGGTCGAAAAGGCTTTGCATGTCCTCGCTGCGAAGTTGTTAGATCCTCGTTCTTATTCAGTAGGGGCGCTTACTATGATAGTTTCACAATACTATCTTCCGGGTCATAGTATTCAGATTCTGGAACATCGAGATTAATAGGGCCTAAATCTCGATCATCGCTATTGTCAGTAAGTCCAAAGTCTCGTTTCAACATTTCAAAAGAACTCATGAACCTGCCACCAGGGCCTTTCACTCCGAATGGAAGGTTATCAAATGCCGAACCGAATCTTTCAGAGAGTAGTGCATGCAGATTGCGGTCAATATGTGTTGAGCCACATTTACCACCTGCAGGTGTTATTTGTCAGGTCTTAAGAATGGAATGGCACTCAGAAATGCTTATATTAACATACCCACACCGACGCAAAGTTCATTGAAAGATAGGTAAGGCCGTACCTGCGTGATTGTGTATGTAGTTACGTCAACAGTCCCACCGCCACAATCACATATAAGGATGTTTTCGTTTTCCTAAATGGTTCAGTAACTCCCATTATCAGATACATAGACATACGGATTACCTTGACGGGATTCAAAGCACCTGGCTCAGCATACTTTTTCAAAGTTGCAATAGCTGCGGCTTCTGGTTCGGCGATGGTGAAAACCTCATCGTGTGATTTGTGACCGAAGCCAGCATTTCTAGCAGCTGTGAGAGTGGCAGCTTTTGCTTCATCCGACCAAATAGCTGGCAGTGTGATCCAGCACTCCATTGGTGTTTTTTCAAAAGTGGAATCCGTCATTTGTTGGCGGAGCATTTTGGATACAAATAAGTATATTTCGTGCAAGAAGTCTTCGCAAACACCTGGGGCATCACGAAAAGAAGGTAATTGGAACATCCCAGGCCCTCCTATACAGGAAAGAGATGGGTCGTCATGTTCTCCTATAGCTGCATTCTTGTCAAGTAAGAGTTTAGTCCATGAGTAAGACTTAAGCTTTGGGTAGACGTCAAAGCCCCATTTGTTGGTACTGATCTTCGGATTCTCCGCGCTGTACGCGATTCTCGTTGGTGTTTTCCACGATCCATACGGATCTCCAGGCCAAGTCGAGATGATGTTGATATCATCTATGCTGCTTTTGTCTGTGGTTACAAAACTAACACCTGCAACAGCGTCAATGGAAATATTCAATTAGAACACAATCTACATACCTGAAAAGGTCGTGCCATAATCAATTCCTACAATGATTTTGTGTGTTGGCGCATTTTTGAGTGAGATGGATTTCAACCTTTTCTCCATGCTAGAAAGGGTGTCGTTAGTGCCGCGAGAACCCATGATGAAGAATGAAAGCGATGATATGTAGGTGACGAAGGATCGTAGTCAGAAGGATGAAGAGGTCAGCCTTCTTACAATACGACCTAAAGGATTTAGATTTGTCTCGGAGCTTGCTACTCCTTGCAACATACAACAGGGCGCCAAAAGTATTCGTATGGGTCTGGTCTATACACAGACCTGTACGAATACTTTTAGCGCTGTGCTGTATGTTCTGAGCATTCATCATGTTGGATTTTGATAGGTGCAACCATGTATGAATTAGGCAGGTGGATATTGTGCAAGCGCTTAAAGAGGGTTTCGGGCCGGCCCAGAGGGCGTGATATTGCGCTAGTGCCGCCTCGAGTTGCACCTGCATTACGAAGTGTTTCAGCAGGACAACTTTCTGACCCACATGTTGGTCTTGTTGGACCTTTCATAGACATTCAGTATTTTAACAATTCCACCGGGTGGTTACGGACGTTTGAATAAGCGCTTGACTGTTTCCAGTTAACGGAAACAATTTCACTGGAGGATGCTTGCTGGGAGTGACTTTAGCCGGTAAATGCAATACGCACAATACCTACGCCCTTAATCGTGATACTACCTCTATGGTTTTGCAAAACCACGAAGCTTATGTTGGCCCTTTTTAGGACACAATCAGTTGCATGGCACTTGGGAACAGCGCATAACATCTCGCAGCGGTAAACCAAGTGTTAATGCCTCTGCAAAGGTCTATACAATATGTCTTCGAGCAACTCGAACCAACGAGGTCATCGCACTTTGCGGAAAACTGATGAGAAAGATTTTTCATCGCCTCATCAGATAACGGAAGCTCAATCCTGGCCATCCCAAACCATGAAGAATGGATCCGTTGTGAACACTTCAGCTGCGGATACAGACGAATGCGAAGATGACGAGTTTCCATCACAGGTCCGGAACTCAAAGCAGATGGTATCAGAGCAGGAGTACACCAGATCTGGTGCGTATTTTCATGTGTGCTGCGGTTCAGGAGCTAACGTCATTCTTTCCCAGCAGCCAACGAATCTCCTACTCTTAGCCTTAAAGGGGTAGGAAGATATCTTCTCTATGCTATATCCAACTCGCCAAGTACAAATATGGAACGACACACAAGGCAACCACAGAAATCTAGCAATATAGAGCGATCTCCAGAGCAGTTACAAGCCAAATCTAGTACGAATAGACAAATATTGAAGGGCAAAACAGTTCATGTAGAGGAATTATCAGAGAAATTCGATCAAGAGATAAAGGAGAAGGAAGCAGAATGGCAAGCAAAGGAAAGAAAACTCAAGGACCAGCTTGGGCGTATGCAAAGTCAAAGTCATTGTCTAGAAAATGAAATCCAGCAGATACAAAGTGAGCTGGAACACCGCACTCGTATATTGGAAGCCAAGGTCCAGCAAGCCAATTCCGAAAAGGAAAAGGTCGAAGCTGATTATAACTTATTCATTCGCCAGAAACAAGAAGAGAAATTTAAAGAGATGGGACCTTGGATTCCCATTGAGGGAAGCAAAGTTATTGGTGATCTCGATAGGCTTAAGAGGGATATGAGGAGCTTCGGAAAGGGAATGTCGACAAATGACTTGTCCGTTTTTCAGCGACTTGAAAAATCCAGCCATGAGGCTCTGATGAATGATCTTGCAGAAGTCTGCGTGTTAAGAAGTGACAGTCTTCCAGAAGGGCTAACTTCTTCGAAATCCCCTGGACTACTTTTAAATGCTCTACTCGCCCACCATGTGTATACGGTGTTATTTAAAGATCCATTCTTCTTTCTGAATAACGGGCTCGGAGATGTTCCTAAGACAGGGCTAGATAGCCTGCTAAACGAAATATATAGCCGCACGCAACAAGGTAAGTGTATTCAGGACTTTAAAAGATGGTGACGATCAACTAAACTAAGCAATACAGCAAATCAAGAAGAGGCTCATATCTGGCGATCGCAGACACTGAGACTCTTATTACCTCCACTGAGAAATAATACATCAAGTCAAGAAAAAGGCGTGCATTTGTGGACATCTGAATTGATTTCCAACGCTGCAAATCTACACGCTACACGTTTTTTAGAAGGTCCAGCTCAATATCTGATCCGCGATGAAGCCAAGGCCAACTGCAGTAGCAAACTTCGAAGTATATACCATACAGCAGCGAATATTTCTTACATGATGTGGACGAGAAGGACGACTATGAAGTGTTTCACTTTGAAACATCTAGGCCAGCGAGCTTTTAACCCAGAGAGTAAAGATCTCATTCCGCATTCTTCAGTGAAATATGATCAATTTGAGGATCAACTCGAAGGCAGACCTATTAGCCTTATCATACATCCACTTTTGCAGCTATTCGGGACAAACGACGCCAAGGATTATGACCGAGGATCGGTATGGGCACCTGCAGAGGTGTGGCTCGATAGCAGAAAACTTGCTCAGTGATGTAGTTCTCGCAAAGACGATTTGACGAGGGAAAGGATGGAAGTATATAGCACTTGCTATTAAGAAATTGAAAACCATACAACAAGTCGTTGCCTAAATTGGAGATTCGCGCTTCGCCTTATAGCGCTGAAATTGAATTTAATTCTGAAAAGGGCTCAATGAACTCACCCTCCCAGTCTCACTGACTCGCCGTCAAACCGCATGACTACGTCCAACCCAAGCTTGAGGGTAGGTAGTGCCGCCCCGCTCATCTGGACCACGAGAAATCAGATATGAGGCCGATTTATGGGGGAGTTTCCCGCGCGTAGGAACCAATATTATAGACTACCTTAAAAGCTGTTTATTTAAAACCGAACCTCTCTTTCTGCGTGCTTTCAGAGCGAGTAAGGGTTTGGGGAGAAAAGTTGAAGAGGCAATAGCTCTCTCACGTGCACCCCTCATTCCTCCCTATTCACATCCAGTCTCTCTATTTCATCTCCCCCCTCACCCAGGACCAAAGCCCGATGCCAGCCAATCATCCTCTGTTTCCGCGAAGTTGCGGCTGTGGTTGAAGACACAGGGTGCAGCCTTACGAGAGGCCCTAGGCAGACTTCAGAATCGACCAACCTTTTCGCGTTTTTTAAGGGCTTATAGGCCACCTCGGTAATCGTCACAGGTTGAGATGGACGGGTGGACGTGCCTAGTGGCAGCGTAGGTAAAAGCAGCAATGATCTTGGCGCAAGAGCGACTATAGCATACAAAGAATTGGGCATCCCGTCCGCTCTGATATACACAACCTAAAATCCCGTCACACAGTACCCCCTGTCATCATTTCGATCCCAGTTTTGCGGCCTTGTATCCCGTCTTGTGACCATGCCGTTGTATCTCGGTGGTTGGCTGCTGGGGGTATCCTGCTGATGTTGATACTGGTATGGCGCCACCCGCTGCTCGAAACGGCCATCGTTGTCTGTAGTATACTGCTCATCGTGCGTCGGATAATGCCTATCTCTTGGATTAAACCGTTCGCCAGACGGTGCGCCGTCGTAAGAATAGTCAAGTTGCGGATCTTCTTGCCAATCATACACTTCTTCCGGATTCTGTCTCCTACCATGAGGAGATCGGGGTTCACGAGAGGCGATGTCGGATGTAGGGTTGTTGACGATCATCAGATATAGCACATCTGAATTCGCCCCAATGCTCTTAATGGATTTCAAAAGGCCCTGGTCCTTCCTATTTTCTGTGGATGAGCCAGAGCCATTCACCATGCCCCGCACACCTGATATAAGTCGAGGGCCCCCCCGTCCGTAACTTCCGCCATGGCCGGACCTCTCCGCTATATTTGAAACAAGTCCGTGTATAAGGCGCCCACGTTGGTTTCCATTGTCCTTTAGCTCTCTACGGCCTTCCTTTTGAGCTTTTCGTTCCTCTTTTCTCGATCTTTTGCTCGTTTCTTTGTCACTCCGTCGGTCGTTTCCAGATAATGTCGATGGTAAGCTGCCGTTATTGTTGGCCGAAGTCGGGTCAGCGAAGCGGTTACCGAACTTTGGAGCTGGTCCGGCAAGGGGTGAGCCTGGATTATCTTGCGCCTAGTGATATGTTAGACGACCTGCTACTTAGTCCACGGAGTAAACGCTTACAAATCGTGCCCGTGCTCGACGGTCATGGTAGTCAGAGACAAAATCGGTGATCTTGTTAAGGCGGTTAGATGGTTGATCGGTGGGAAGAGATCCGCTCTCGAAAAAAATTAGAGGAGACGCCTCGGGCATTTGGAATTGTTGAGTTCGAATATCTTCTGGATTTTCGAACCTGTTTGCTGCAGTGTCTTGCAATTGCGATGAAGAAATTGAATTGGTATTGACAATCGCGCTCGATTGCTCTGGTTTGTATGTCATAACCATAGCAAACAATCCATGGGGGACGAAGAGCTCTTCGTTCATTCTATCCAAGTATGTCTTTGTTCTGAACGGAGATTAAGCCATCAGTATGGGTGTCCAGATTTTGCAAACACCAAGTAGGCTTACTTATGATTGGTCTGAGATTGTTTTGCATATTTTACAGCAATTGGCAGAGCAGTTGAAATGACCATGGGAGCGATTCCTGGAGCAAATCCCACTCCAAGCGCTGCCACGTTGACAGCATCCAGGTAAGGAGAAGACTGTTAATCAAATGCTAGTAAGCGCTGATCGGCTATGGAACGAAATTCGCCACCGGGCATGAAATGAAATTAACGGACCTGACTCTCTCTGTTGAATGACTCAATGAACGACAGAAATGTTTCTTGGTCAATGCCGCAACCTTCGAGGGCGGGAGCATACGCCCTGGACCAACCACGACTTTTATTTTCTGGCCTGCGCTGAGGGATAACAACGGGATATGAGAGACCTCCTTGAGTTAAAGGTTGTTCTGAGCGAAATTGTTGCCCGTCGTAAATTTCGTCGTCGGCCTCATTGAACTCTCTTCGTGCATAGTTCTCGTCACTAGAGTTCGCAAGTTGAGATTGCTGAACCCCATCCAGGCTTCTCGAATGGTAGTTCGCTCCTTCTTACTTCAGTATTTGGGAGTTTGTCCTGTGGCAGAGAACCTACTTTCGTATCGTGAAGAGTCGTAGACCCTTGGGGGTTTTGAACTCTGGGTCGAAGCAGCTTCCATGGCAAGGCCAATGCTTGATGATAGGAGACCTATCAGTTTCCCCATGGCTCCTGATACAGGCAGAGTCTTTTTGATGAGGAAAGAGATAAAATAGTAGATAGGTAAAATGTGTGAATATAAGGAACACCTGAGGAAGCACCTACAGCAACACCCACTGTTATATAGAATGGAATTGTGTACTGTCGCGAATATTTGCATTTGCTAAGCCTCTATGAACACCGGTTCCGAATGGGGACATTGAGACGTAGCAATGCCACAAAAATGATTACTCAAGAACATCATAGCAGAAGCCCAAAATGGAAACAAGTTCGTTGAGGTAGCTCCGAGGTCTTGGCTTCTAGATGCCTCTCCGGCTTAGCACCCGAAGGTGCGCTATTGCTCACATGCAAAACAAGAAATGCTAAGAGTCACCAGAGAAAATACGCAGTAGAGCCGCGAGGAAGTACCCTAATGCGCGCACGTTGTTTGGTATGTCCGACGACTCCGTGCTACGTACGAGGCATTCGTTCTGTTCTACGAGCCTCTAGCCTTAAATGGCATAACGGCATGGATGCAAGGCGCCGGCCTAGCCAAGTCGCAAACTACGATCCTCTAGCCTTAAATGGCATAACCCACGGCTACCACTCGCTAGCCTAAATGTCTTAACGCCTTCCTTCAATATTACCCAGTGTCTTCCAGCCTTTTCAGCCGCCCTCGAAGCTACAACTGATGATAAACCACGCCCCTTAACGGGTCGCTGAGTCCGCAATGATACACCATACCGTTAATGAAATTATTTTCAGACTCCGAGCTCAATCGTATGTCCTGATGAACTCCACAGATCTGTTTAAATCCCTGGTGTGTGAGTGCACATTTGAAGGTATTCGCAACTGTGTATTTTTTGCTGCTTATATAAATTTTGCCTCACATTTCTTATCCTTAGAGCTGACTTCTCTAGATTATAGTTACCATCACCCCAATATTCGTGTGAGTCCTTATCAGACAGTGGTTGAGGTTTCGCCCATGGCCTCATCGTCCTCCTCATCCACCCATTACCGGGCAATAAAACAACCCTTTCATACTTCCTCCGTTGCAATAAGTACAAGTGCTCTCAAGACTAAACCACGACGCGGACGCGTGACCCACTTGTTTGCCACACGGTTTCTTATTCTTGCCTGCACGACAGCCGCTTTTATCGAGTTTGGAGGACGTCTGGCGGTAGTGTCTGCATTTGTGTATCACATTGCGGTTGACCAATAAACACATCGTGGCTGACGGTTGGTGAGATGGAAGCTTATGGGAATACGAGTTTCCCGGAGTTAGGTTTTGCTTTGAGCTTTCCTAGGTTTAGAGACTTGAAATCAGATATCGAGAAGCAGGAGTGGGCGAGTCGCAGCGGGCGGGAGCTAGAACACTTCATAAAGGAGTTGGATCTCCAAGGCTGTATAATCTCACGCGCGCCCTTGTGATGATTTTCTAACCATAAATGGATACCGTGCATATAATGTTGTAAGGCTGTGGGAGTGGGCCCCTAGCCAGTAATAGTTGACCAATTATCTAAGAAGTCTGCGGCCAATAATGGTCATTAGATGGTGGTTCTAGGCAACCATAGCACATTTTGACGCTCTTCAGGTCGTGTCCAAATCTCATACGCTGCCTCGCTTTGTCGCATGGTGTATACATGGAGGCTAAGTCGATGCAATAAACATCGTGCTTCATTTGGCTACAGAGTACCCGGTTTACTCAATCCGGAGAACTCTTTGAGCAACAGAATGGAATATATGGCCTTGATGAATCCTAAAGAAACCAATCCTTCGAAAACTACCATGCCCGTCTGACAAAAGCATCAAGCCTTCGACAGCCTCATTTTGGAAGATCAGCTGGCTAGCGACTGCTAGACACGTTAGGCTTTCATTCAACTGAAGAGGCCGATCCAATGGATCCGTGACCCCGTACCCCACAACTTCATCTCCAACTCCATTCTCTTGCCGCCGTTTATCCCCATCTCTAGCATCCACCAATAATGCGATATCAGCCATATCCAGCATCTCCGGTCTATATTCTCGTCGAAACCTCAAGCTGATAACCTTCCCTTTAACCCGGAGGAACCCAGATGTAACACTCCCGAAAGGGCCAGCATCAGCAGCATCCACGCCAGAGTCCAGGACTTCGAATCCAAACGGTGCCCGATCATCGCCAACCTGCGTGTCTAGTATACCACCTTCCGCAACACTCGCCCAGCTCCAGCTCGGCGCCACACGCGTTGCAGCACGCGCCCTCTGGGATCTCAAAATCGGATAATCGTCCTTGCTTCTGTGCCAAACAGCCTTTGGGTTCGTGTAAACCCATAGAAGCTCATCAACCAAATGCTCGCTCCACAATCCGGCTAGATACGTCCACCCTTTCGAGCGAGAGGTTTCCGAAGCCACAGCAGAGATGGCGTTGAGCTTGTCGCTGAGGACAGTCATGTTTCTCCCACAGTAATCGCTGCGGATTTCGAGCCAGCGATGGTAGATTGCTGCGACATTGGCGCCGCTTCCTGCGCGGCAGAGGGATAGGAGTGGTTGTTCGTCACGGCTGACTGGGTCGCGGTATGTATTGTGCTGCTCGTTGCATTCCCAGGATACGCCGCCCATTTCGAAGACTAAGAGGCGATGCGAGAGCAGTTGCTCTTGTAACGTCCATGCGCGGCTGTAGATTGGGTTTTCGTTACGATTAGGATCCGATGACTTGCCCATAAGAAAGGAGCATCGTTGATCGGCAATGCCCGTATCTATTGGTATAGTGACTGGAAATCGGGTATGTAGTCCATATGGAGGATTGAGAAAGCCATTTTCTTGACTGGAGGCACTGGCTGCAAAGATAGTCAATACACTGCTTCGGTAGATATTAGCCATTTGTGGTAGCTCCACGGCCTTGTCCTTGGGTGAGTTTTGGATAATACATAATGCATCGATCCAAATGTAGTTTATCCCAAGCTGTGCAGTCACTCGAATGGCATCTAATATAGTCCTTGATAATTTCGTTACATCAAGGCCTTTGCTTAGATTCTGCTGGTTCTCAACGTTGAGCACATAGGTTTGCATATGACCCCATACATAGCTTAGAGTTGCATAGCGATATCCAGTACCGACTGGAATCTCCTCCCGGAGTTCGAGTCTTGGGTTATCTGGCTCTGTCACATTGATAAGTCGTGTCGGACAGAAGCCCCCAGCAGGTTTGCAATGGGGGTGGCTGTCGCATGTCCGCATCCAATTTAATGCGGGTGCCAACCAGGCGTCTGTATCTGCTGAGATGCGTCCCCAATGACGTTGAAAGAGTGGCGAATCTAGAGCTATTTAGTTTGTAATAGAGGGAATGATACACAAAGAGGCTAGAAATGTACCATTTGAAGAGATTTCGAAGTTGAGAAATGTAGAATCTGCATCCTTCATCTCGGGAAGTCCACAAGCGTTACTATCAGGGTTTATAACCTCTACTTGGATTTTGAAAGAATCGATGGCTTCCTTGACTTGGCTCTTGTAAAACGATACTTTGACATCCACAATTGCTTCGCAATCCAAATTGGCAATAAGGTACTCGCCATATGTTTGATCCGCATCGTCATCGTCACTATTCATAAAAGTGACAAGCTCAGCATTGAACCTTATTGCCTTTGCGATCGCTGAGCACCAGGGGCATCCAATTGAAAATGATGCGTAGATTTCCGAACACTGCTGGGTGTACGCTGCGTTTATCGTGTCTTGTGATCTTGCGGATATCAAATCTTGGTATATTTTGCTGTTAAAAACTTGGGTCTTGCAGTGTACGCATATATCTCCAGGGTCAAGGTTGTAAGGCAAGGCGACCGAGTTGCCACGCCAGGAAATACTCATAATGCGCTGGAGGCATGTGCCCCGGAGAGTGGGTCAAGTATTTTAGTGGCTACACGAGTAGTGCAGATCGAAGTAAGGCAATGCTCAAAGCAAAACAAGGTATGTTTTATACAGCATATATCCGGTGGTGTTTTGGCCGGTTTCAGGTTATAGTTAGGCAGCAACGCATATATAGGAGCAAGTGTGAAAATGCTTACCACGCCAGCCCAGTAGTTGTACGACAGCCATAGGACAGTAGGCCAAAGCCATTGGCTATCTCGCGGTTGGCGAGATCGGGGTCCTATCCACGTTGCCGGGATTCGTGCGATGATGGGTGTTGGCGGGAATACATAGGCGAGGGGTAAACACCCCGCATGAGCCGGACAGCTCTACTAAAAGCATTCAATTCACAGAAAGTGTTCACTCAAATAGTAGTCAATGTTTTAACTGCAGAATAGAAAGTTTATTTACTCTCGATCTACATAAATTACATCACCCACTAGTAGGGAAAGTCTAGACTCTAGAACGGAATCTTCAACTCGAATTATTCACTCCACTCCAAATAATAGGCCCCTGCCATTTAGACCTTGGAGTCAGCGTTCTCTCCGTGGTGCACAACAGGGATCTCCTTGGTGAGGCCCATGTCGGTGGCGAAGGTGCTGTGTGGCACCCACTTAGCAGAGCGGCGTGGGGTGGACTCCTCGAACATGCGGTCAACCTGCTCAAGCGACAATCCCTTGGTCTCGGGAATGAGGAAGATGGAGTAGATGAGGCAGCAGAGACAGAGGGCGCCCCAGACAAAGAAAACCTTGGGTCCGAGGTTGGCTTCTTTCTCACCAACCATGTATGGGGTGATGACAGCGATGATCTGTAGGGAGATGGTTAGCTTCAATTTCATGCAAGGTACATTTTGGAAGTCTACTTACGCAGTTCCACAGCCAGTTGCTAGCGGTAGAGAGACCGACACCACGGGCACGGATAGGAATGGGGAAGATCTCGCCGATGAGAACCCAGGCACCAGGACCCCAGGTGGTAGCGAAGAAGAAGATGTAGATGCAAATGAAGGCAACCAAGGCTCTGGTTGCGTTCTGGTCATCGGGGAGGGCGGTTCCGACAGCGCCGACAATGAACTGGCAGATAACCATGCCCAAGGCACCGTAGATCATGATGGCGCGACGGCCGAAACGCTCAATGGTCCAGAAGGAAATCGGGGTGGAGACGACGTTGACAATGGTGAAAACCATGGAAATCAGGAAAGGGTTGTTGATCGTGCCGAGGGATTGCAAGAAGATGGTGGAGTAGTAGAAGATGAAGTTGACACCGGTCCACTGCTGCATCATTTGGAGGGAAGTACCGAGAATCGTGCGACGGAGGTTAGATCCGGGGTTGGTGAGTCCACCCTTGAAGCAGTTTGCCCAGGACGAGATGTACCCGCTTTGTGGGATGATCTGCATCTCATACTCGTGGTTGGCAACAATCTCGGCGAGTTCCTGTTGAATGTAGTCCGAGTCGACGGGCTGTCCACGAATGCGGGCAAGGACTGCAGCAGCGTTGACAAGGTTACCCTTCTTGACGAAGTAGCGGGGAGACTCAGGAAGGAAGAAGAGACCGATGAAGAGAACCAAGGCTGGGAGGAACTGGATAGCGATCGGGATACGGTATGAGCCAGAGTCGAGGCGCTCCTTGGTGGCATAATCGACGCAGGCGGCGACCATGAGACCGATCGTAACGCAGAATTGGTAACCAGAAACGATGGTACCACGGATCTTCTTTGGTGCGATCTCAGACATGTACAGGATGATGACTGCAGAGACAAAACCGACACCGAAGCCGGCGATAATACGGCCAACGGCGAGAAGAGCGAAAGTAGAAGAAGCGACCTCAAGGATGACACCAACAGTGAATACCAAGCATCCCAGGAGAATAGTTGTGCGACGACCAATCCAATCAGCCAAGTCGCCAGCGATGATGGCACCAAAGAAAGTTCCGGCAGAGAGAATAGAGACAATGAGCGAGTTGTTAGACGAGGAGACGACGAAGTAGGCGGATTCAGCGGTAGTGGCATCGGCGGCGGGGTATGGCAAGTTCTCGAATTCGTGGATGAAGTATTTCATGCCCAAAACACCACCAATGTGACCAGAATCGTATCCGAAGAAGAATCCACCAAAGGCAGCGAATGCGCATAGGAAGTAAGCCTTTGTGGTCATCGGCGCCTCGATGCGCTCGACATCGTTGGACCCATGAAGGGTCTCAACCTTGATTTCTGCAACTTCCCCCATGATGAAGATTGAGATTGGAATAGGCGTAGATCTAAGAAGATTACCCGAGGATGAGCTGGTACTCCGTGCTTGGAGGAGAAGAAGTAGGTATGGAGGAGGAACCGGCGGGGTATATAAGGCCAGAGCACGAGAGCACGAAAGCACAGTAACACGATATCACGCGCTTGTGCCAACTGCGAATTTACTCGCGGTCCGTTTATAATATTTCCTTGCGGGCCGTTTGTAGTAATTCCTATACGGGCCGATTGTAGTGTTTTGTTGCGGGCCGATTATATTTGTGCCACCACCCAAATGTCCGAACAGGGATTGTGCAGTGCATATCTGAAGATTGATCCCAGCAATTTAGGCCGATAGGGTTTCCATCTTTGGCTCTACTTCTAAATAAATAATATTGACAATAATAGTAATATTGACAATAAAAGCCTTCAATAATTGAGAGTTTTTTTATTTTAATCGCAGTTGATGTTGTCGCCACTGTCAAACACAGTACCCCTTTAGGCTTAGGGGCGCATAACTAGTATTTCGTTGCGGACCGATAGTGAGTAGCCGACCCCACGCCTGGCGAAATTTCAAGACGTCAGTTACAGAAAAAGTCCGGGGGCTCCGTAAAGCCCCAGACTTCTCACTGTCCCATTCGCACCACCACCTCT
>JPKE01004280.1:0-28802 GCA_000750995.1 Pseudogymnoascus sp. VKM F-4520 (FW-2644)
AGGGGGGTGTTTTTGTTTTAAGGGGGGTGGGGGAAGGCGTTTAGGTGGTGCGAGGGGGTATAGTCTTTGCATTTACAGCTGGGTTTGGCCTTTTTATGGCAACTGAGAGGGAAAGAGGCAGGGAGGAGTGAGATAGAGGGGACATGTGAGAAACATGAGATATCGCACGTGACTATATGAACAGTCACGTGCCATCTCCTCGGATTTCTCGCTGTTGGTTGGTGAAGGGCCGGCCATCCGTGGTTCACATCACAGCCAGTGGTTTTGGTTGACCACCACCAGTAGTAATCCAGTAATACCAACCAAAGTTCCTCCACACCAACTATCGTATGAGCAAGTACAGCCGCCGCCACAACCGCCGCCACAACCACCATCACTTTCGTATTCGGATCCGCAACTCCAGCTGCTGATTGGCGACGGCGTAGTGGCCCCTGCATTCTGACTTACATCTCACTCACATCTGGTGGGAGCATCTGGCTTCTGGCTTGCATTAGTGGGCGCAGTTGTGTAGCACTCGTAGCACTCACTGGAGCTGTAGAAAGAGAGAGTGCTGACGCAAGAACCTTCAACGCCGACGTCGCTACACGATAATGGGGAGGAGGATGGAGGGAGGGTGCACTAATTTGACGTAAGTTGGAGGGTTGCAGTGGGATGTATTGGGGGATTTAGGGATGCATGTCCCTAATTTCTAGCGTGTGAAGTGCTAGATGTCCGCTAGACATCCGCTAAACATCCACTAAACGTCTGCTAGGATACCCTAGAGAACCCTATTCCGGGGGCTTTATCGTTCGATTTTGTGTAATCGGCATCGCGGATGTTGGTAAGCACCGAAATATGAAATGAAATGCCATTTTTTTCATACGGAAACTCTGCTTACATAAGTGATTTCTCCAATTGTAGCCGTACCCCACTTACGGAGTTAGAGTAAACACCACTCTCCGAAAATCAAATTTAATTAAATTTCATCCTAATCAGCCAATCAGAGACCCCCATTTTACTCTTCGCGCTGAAAAAGTAAATACTAAAGTAGCCCAGAGCAACCCGTCTCCCCGTTAATCCACTAATTTGCATAAATTAGTTGTATTATTCGCTCTCTTTAGCATAAAAAACTACGCTTTTAGGGGTTTCTTTAGGGGGAAAGAACAGCATCACAGGCGTTCCACTCGCTCTTTCTTCTCTCTCTCCCTATACTAATCTCTCTATTCTGCTGCTAGTTTAACGTCCCCGCGGAGCTTCTTTATTGCCCTCCACATATTATACGGCCCGGTACCCTGGTCCCCCTTTAAACACTGTTGGCGTCTCTCGCTACTCTACCTCACTTCTCCCTCCTCTCTTCCTGACTTTCTCTCTTTATCTCCTCACATACACGCGACATCTCGCATCTTCATCTCTCACGCCGAGTCCGGAGAGATTGACAACAGCCTTCGATATGGCGACCATCCAGGACCTCAACAACGCGACTGCTTTCGCCTCCCCCGTCGCCGACGCCAGCTTCGCCTCGTTCGTCGAGAACCCAATCGTCGACAACATCATCCAGACTCTCGGTGGCTTGTCAGGATGGCAGATCGCGTTGACTATCTTCCTGGGCCTCGTCGTCTATGATCAGGGTACGCTCGCTTCTACCACCCGCGAAACAAGGGGGAACTTCCATGGCTAACGAATAACAGTCAGCTACATCTCCAAGAAGGGATCCATTGTTGGGCCCACCTTCAAGATCCCCTTCATGGGCCCCTTCCTCGAGTCCGTGAACCCCAAGTTCGAGCAGTACGCGGCCAAGTGGGCGAGCGGCGAGCTCAGCTGCGTCTCCGTCTTCCACAAGTAAGTCACAAGCAGCACTCTACAGACATCAATTGGCACGTCTCTAACATCAACCCCCCAGGTTTGTCGTCATCGCGTCCACCCGCGACATGTCCCGCAAGATCTTCAACTCCCCCCAGTACGCGAAGCCCTGCGTCGTTGACGCGGCTCACAAGCTCCTCGGCGCCGACAACTGGGTCTTCCTGGACGGCAAGGCGCACGTCGACTTCCGCAAGGGCCTCAACGGCCTCTTCACCCGCTCAGCCCTCGACATCTACCTGCCCGGCCAAGAGGACGTCTACAACGAGTACTTCCAGAAGATGCTCCAGGTGACCGCCGACGCCGGCGGCAAGCCCGTCCCCTTCATGGCCAACTTCCGCGAGGTGACCTGCGCCGTCGCCCTGCGCACCTTCTGCGGCACCTACATCAGCGACGAGGGCGTCAAGAAGATCGCCGACGACTACTTCCACATCACCGAAGCGCTCGAGCTCGTCAACTTCCCCATCATCATCCCCTTCACCCGCACCTGGTACGGCAAGCGCGCCGCGGACCTCGTCCTCGCCGAATTCTCCCGCTGCGCCGCCAAATCCAAAGCTCGCATGGCCGCCGGCGCCCCCGCAAACTGCATCATGGACCAGTGGGTCAAGACCATCCTCGAGTCTGCCGCCTACACCGACCGCCTCAACTCCGGCGCCTCCATGGAGGGTATCACCAAGCCCGCCCCGCTGCTGCGCATGTTCTCCGACTACGAAATCGCACAGACCGTCTTCACCTTCCTCTTTGCCTCGCAAGACGCAACCTCCAGCGCAGTCACCTACCTCTTCCAGACCATGGCCCAGCGCCCCGACGTCCTCGACCGCGTCCGCGCCGAGAACCTCGCCGTCCGCTCCGGCGACCGCGATAAGCGCGTCACAATGGACGATCTGGACCAGATGACGTACACCCGCGCCGTCGTCCGCGAGCTCCTCCGCTACAGACCCCCCGTCATCATGGTCCCCTACCTCGTCAAGAAAGCCTTCCCCATCACCCCCGACTATACCGTTCCAAAGGGCGCAATGGTGATCCCGACCACCTACCCCTCGCTGCGTGATCCGGAGGTGTATCCTAACCCCGACACCTTTGACCCCGAGCGCTGGATCTCGGGCGATGCGGAGACGAAGGGGGCGAAGAATTTCTTGGTCTTTGGCACGGGTGCGCATTATTGTCTGGGGCAGGTGTATGTCCAGAGGAATCTGGCGCTGTTGATTGGGAAGGCGGCGATGAGTTTGGATTGGGTGCATCATGCTACGCCGTTGTCGGAGGAGATTAAGGTTTTTGCTACGATTTTCCCTAAGGTGAGTTTTTGTCATTTTTTGTTTGTGAAGATTTGGGATGTGTATACTGACTACCCACAGGATGATTGCCCATTGACCTTCACCGCGCGCCCGGATTCGGCGAATAAGTTGTAAACAAAAACACGTCTCTTGTGACGATTGTACCTACCACCATACCTTTCTTCGGACCTGAGAATGGCACACTCCCCCTGGGGAGTTGTCTACGAACTTTAAATCTCCTTTTGACTTGCCTATTGGTGAGAGGAGAGGGTGGATGGATGGAAGGACGGCGTTTTCTTTTTATTAATGGGATTGTCTGCTAGGGAAGGAAAAACCTCTTAATTTTATGCTTAATAATGGACGGGAGTGGAGTGGGGAGAAAGAAAGATGAAGGATGGTGTTTTTTCTGTTTTTGATGTTGTGGGATAGGGAGGGATGGGCATGGGATAGGGGATAAAGGGTGGAGATGGAGGGGGAAAGGGGAGGGGGTAGTACATGATGGTGTAGCTATGTCAGAGGAGAGAGGAAGAATTGATTGAGCTTACGCTTATTATCTCATCTCATCCATGTGTGTGCGTGGCTTATGTGTGTTGGAATGCTCGAGTTGTGGTATATAGCCTGTCTACCACATTAGACGTCAGCGGGAGGGTGTTGTCGAAGTAGAGTTTAAGCCAATGAACCTTGTTTTTAATCCCTCCTCCCGCTATAGCTCCCGCCATTCCTTCCGCTTAGCCAATGTTTGGTGATTATAAAGCCCACCACCGCTATTCCTTCAATGATTCCTTTGCTTAACTAATGTGTTACTTATAAAAGTGACGGGGATGGATTGGGAGGCGGTGCTGACAAAGGAGGCGAGACGAGTGAAGGGGGTATGGGGGAGATCAATAGCTTTCATATGCGAAGTGGTGACTCGACATTACTCATTTAAACGTTTATCATATTACTTCGCATCACACACATCACACCAAGCACACCACACAAAAAGTCATCGAATCAAATCGAAGTGGTAGCATTCCCACTTCCCCCTATCCTATCCTATCCTATCCTACTCCGCTCTGCCACCCAAGGTAGGTAGGTGGCACTCAACCCCCGTCTTCCTCACAGCAACAATCATATCCATCCACGCTACTCCAACCCCCTCAAGAGGGTTAGACAATCTCTAATCTCTCTACTCACACCACCACGCCGCCTCTCAGATGGCACATACATTATCCCCACCCATCACCCGCACAGAACTCAACAGCCAGAGCCAGCTATTACAGCCTCCTCACCGCCACGCCATCAGCCATGCACGCAAAAAACACCCAAACCCGGACCTGACTCCAAACACTCCTAAACCCCCCTCTTACCCAGCTAAACAAGCGCGTACGCATAAACAACCCCCCCAAGCAATCCAACAGCAACAGAAAAACAATGAATGCAAAAAATTATAATGTACACAACGTAGTACACCTTCCCTCCCCTTCTCTCTTCTTTCTTTCGTCCGCTGAAGATAGATGATGGGTTGAGCAGAAAATAAAGCGCAGCAAGGAGTCTAGAGAACGCCGGTATGCAATGGAAACATTAAAAGGGGTTGGTTGGTGAGGGAGACGCTGGTGAGGCGCTGTTGGCCTGGGGAGGTTCGGCGGAGAGGAAGTTCGCTGAGGGCCGTTGGTGGGGGTTTCGATGTGTTGCCCAGAATGTATAGTCGGTGGCTGATGGCGGCTGATTCGTGGACCCAGCTGAGCATGGTAGCATCAAAGCCGAATCCCTATCGCCAAAATAAAATAAAATCGCAAATGCAGCGCTAAAACGACCCCCCATCTTATCCGGGTATCCAAGGCCGGCATTATCATAAACAGTCGTCTCGAAAAGGCAAAAAAAAACACCGCTCCTGCATCCATCCGCCCACTTTTAAGGCGTCTTCCCCCTCTTCCGCCTCTCAGTGCTGCTCTCGCTATCAAAGATATCGCTCACCGCGGACACCGACCACGTCCCGCACGAGGAGTGGATGACGAATAGCCCGAAGGTGGCGATGTTGACGAGGTGGTGCAGCATGTATACGTATGTCACGCCGTAGATGGCGGCGTACATGGCGATGAAGAAGAAGAAGGAGGGCATGGCGTAGCGGAGGCGGTTGGAGACGCGGGGGATCATTTTACCGCTGGTGAGCGTTTCGACGAGGAGGATGAACGGCATGATGGAGAGGACGTTGTGGTGGGATGAGAAGGGCGTGAGCCACTGCACGACGATGTTGTTGGCCCAGACGACTAGGATGGGTAGGTTGATGGCGGGGATGGTCCAGAGCATGAGGGTGAAGACTGAGTGGGCGTAATTGTAGAAGTGATGGTTCGCCGCTGATCGTGTGTCACTCGCCAGCCGCCATGCGCGAGTGCAGGTCGTGATCTGAACGAGGCAGGCCACTAGGTAGGCAAACTGGTAGGGGATGAATGTCGCTACCAGTAATAGTAGAATCCCAGTGATAATCAGACGTCTTCGCATAGACGAAGGGTAAAATGCAGCTGAACTGGACAGTCTCTTATCATTCTTCCCGAGCCAAGCTGGGCTTGTATGCACCAACCCATACACTATCGAGCAAACCTGGATCACTATCAAGAAGCCGTAGTTGATTATGATGCAGATGCCAACTGAAATAACCCCCGTGAGCGGAACCAGGAACCAGAAGAACGGATCCCGAGATCCCAACAGGAGCTCGTTCTGTTTGAAATCCACAAGCGGCGAAGTTGCATTCCCATTCCAACTCCATGGGCTCGAGTTTGCTGATACCGGAGAGGCTGAGCTCGATGAGAGAACCCACGATACAATCGTGAGACACAGCATAACCATTGGTATGGTCCGACGGAGGCAGGCGTCCATGCCCTCAGTAAACGAGACGAAAATCCCAGTGTCGTTATATATCGAAAGCTGCTTCCCAATCACCAGAGCAACGATGAGTAGGGGAAATGCAGCAATGATGGTCCTGTAGCGCATGTAAAGCTTCCCGAAACTCCCAAAAATGTCGACGCTGAGGGATATGTCGACTGATGACCCACAGGTAGGGTCTGTCCATATCTGCAGGCTGATACCTTCGTGACCTTGGCGCGGCTCGAGTGGAGGAGGCATGAATGGTGCAACACCGTGTAGGTTGATGCTCGCCTGTTTGACGTTGACAAAGTATTTCGATTCGTATGGCTTAGATAGGTACTGGCGTACTAACGGCGTGAACAGCTGGCCTTCATCTCCACAAGCTTGATTGCCCACGTTCAAGTTGTACGAAAGGAGACTCGAGTGCAGGGCAGGAATGTTTACTTCCATAACCATAGGACGTGCAGACGGCAGCTTGGTTTTCATTCCGAATGCCAGGAGCCTCCTGAGACTTAGAGACCCCACTCGTTTGGACACTTCATTTTCGCTGAACTCGGCAACAACCCAGCCCGGGGTTGGTTCTGTAGCCTTGTCGACAATCGCAACGAATTGATGATCCGCAATATCAGCCAGCTCATATTGTAGATACGAAAATGGGGTAACCGGCTCGTCGTCTTGGCCAATAAACGGGTGCTTCGACTCCCGCGTGGAAGCAGGAAGCTGGATAACATCGGCAACAGCATTCTTGCAGGCGAGCCTTGCCGACCCCGGCTTATCCCCAGAGAGGTCGATGTTCATAGACAGCAGTGTAGCCGACTGTCCTGCCTTTAGCGGGAATACACTGCAAAATAGCACCTCTAGCTTCCCATGTCCTCCGTCCTCATCAGGCTTCTGGTCGGAGAGCATAGTAAATCGCGTGTCGGCCAGGTTGGTCGGTATTGGCAGCAGGTATGCTTGAGGTTTACGCGACTGCCCAAACTTCCTCAGCGTCAACCTCTTCCCCTGCCCCAGTATGGAATTCGAGCCGTCCTCGAGCGTCAGCAGAGTGCTTGGCTCCTTCCGTGGCAGTGTCCTCTCAGCAAACGCCTCCATTCCTGTCAAAAGGCGTTTCTTGAAGATGCGCATCCTCTCCGCTCTGGGTTTCGTCTGAGCTGCCCGATTGACATCCACCACATCGTATAGCGACTTTATCACCACCTTTCGGAATTGGTCGCACCATAGGATGGCCTGGTGGTCCATGCCCGTCCAGACTGTCGGCACAGTGGTGGTGAACACTGTGAAGCCGTGAGTCTCTGGAACAAGAGACTCCAGACTTGCATAATCCGAGGGCACCATGGTATCCAGACCTCCACCCGCAATAGATATTAACGTAACATGCCACAGAGGGTTGTTGTTTGCCCACTGCTGGGAGTACGCCTCGCGCCAATAGCGATTGACGTTTTCGTATATCTCGACAATCTGCGCATCAAACGACACAGGCGGGCGCGCATGGGGTGCCGACATTGTTATTATGGTATTAATGGAGTTTGATTGGTAGTTCGGCATTACCAGCATCGTCCGCGCGACAATCCCGCCCATAGAGTGTCCCAGTATTATGACTGACGTCGGGTCTGGGAGGTCAGGGTCTCGTTGGGACTGTCGCGGATCATGGTATAAAGAAAGTATATATGCCACAGCTTCGTTCAGGTATTCGGCTTGGTCGAGGATGGCCTGGCCGTGAAACGCAGTGAACTCCTCGTTGAAGTCGACTGTGAAGAAGTCGAGATTCCTCGTTCCAGCCTTGAGGACGGCCTCGTCGTGTCGCAGGACATCGTGGAAGTAGTTCGCTGCTTCTGCCGCAATTGGTCGGACCTGCTTATAGCTTCCTGCGTTTCCTGGTATGAAAAGTATTGGGACTCCCTTGACCTATTGGGCGTTAGCATGGCCGCGACGGAAGGGTTAGTTGCATTACCTTCGTGTCCTCGTCCACTGTGGCTTCTCGGTATAGATATACAGAATATTTGCTAGCAAAGCGCGTGTGTTCCGTGTCGAAGTCTTTGAGTTTGGCAAACGCAGGCCTCATATACGACATTCGGCATCCCTTGCTATCCATTTGTCGCGTTGTAAAAGAGTAAAATATCAGCCCCATCGACAGGATCGCAAGAAGCGTTACGCTGAAGGTAGCAAGCGAATTCGACCAGGGACTCCGAAACCTCGTCCGTCGCGCAACAAAATGGGGTGGCATCTTGCCGTCGCTGATTATCTCAGTGGGAGGCACAGCGACAAGGCCCGATTTCGCAGACCCGTTCTTGGTCACAGATCCATTTCGTGTTTCCCCAGGCTTCCAGATCGTATTGCTCGGCCTTCGACTCCTCGCGGTGTCAGGGACATCTATACTATTTCGCGAATCAAACGATCTCCTTATGTGTTGATTGACGCCGAGCCGTGAGGGCGCATCCAGAGTTTCGCCATTGTCCCGTCGCGAAGGGGGCCGGAAGCCATTGCCACTACCGTTCACCTCCGTACCTTCCCACGCTGAAGTTATAATATTGTCAGGAGCGACGGGGGCCGCTAGGGTCGAAGGATCCGAGTCGTCATCGCCGTCGTCCTCTGCGGCCGATGCAGGAGATCGTGGCCGCATCTATAACAAAATTAAGAGAGCCACTATTGCAGAATTGATCCCCTTTCCCAACGCCTCCTTGGCCTACGACACGACGCTTTTTTTGAAGAAAGAGGTAATCGTGTAAAGACTGACGGTACTCTCTTCTCGTGAGAGTACAAGAGGATGGGAAAATTGGCGGGATGGCTACTTGTAGGAGTAGGAGGAGCGGAGGGAAGGTTTCGGTGGGTGGTGGAAAGAGAGACCAGGGAGATTTAACGGGGGGGTGAGCTTTACATTTGGTACTTTGGTAGAGTATTGTAAGTACTATTAGTAGCTTCCATACGCGAACACACACGCAACACGGGCCACGACGACTTCACCGCCTTTGGTATTTTAGTAGGACACAGCCCACTAGTAAGTACTCTAACATTTATCCCATATGTCACCTTCTTTTTTCATTTATATATTATCCCTTACATTGCAAGCTTCAAAATGCGCATGTAAGGGTGATTGCGTATCACATAGTTGGCAAGGCAAGGGAGAGTATTGACGAGTATTGACTGTGGTATTGTTATGCTCTGTGTCTGTCTGTTTATCTGTTTATTTGTTTTCTTTATTGACATCTCCACTGACAGCCTCGCCCAGGGTTCAAATCATTGCTGGATGCAAGTAATTCTGGGGCTTGGCTCGCGCCGTTGCTAGTCCGACCCAGTCACTAAGACTACGCTTGGCTTGGTCGAACACGTCAAAAAGACCCTTCTTTTTATACCTTAAATTGTGGCATGGGCAATGCTGAAGAGAGACAAATATAAACTGCAAAAGACGTGTCTCTATTCGCATGCTGCTGAGAGGGAGGGACAGAGAAGATCTCTTGTCGTCCGGGAGATCTCAGCATGCATTGCAGCATCTCTGTACAGAACAGCACCGAAAACGGACGAGATGACATACATAGGCTTGCAGGAGTTAATCGGGACCAGCCATTTGATGTGATTCGACAGCGATACAGCACACTGACGGAATACTTTATACGCTCCCACAGATGTCAACATGGCGCCACCAGCGGCAGAATGACCGGTGTTGACAGACCCCCAAACCATGGAAATTAGCTCCCGCTGTGAACACAACGCCGAATAGGGTCTCTCTAACGTTGCCCTTAAGGTTCTGGCATAAGAAGCTATTCCCCACACCAAGCTATCAAGCCCTATTCGCACGGAGTACTCTACTGATCCGTCGTGTCGTTGTGAAAATGGGTACCAGCAGCTCCTTGTGTCAACGAAGGATTCATGGCAGGCAACTTGGCAAAACTAACATTACGCCACAATCTCGCAATCCCACATCCCGTCGCCAGGATCACGATAAGAATTGGCAAAGTTCCATAGCACTATAAACGTGCCAAGTCATAGGCGCTTTGTTCGTTTGAAACATACACTTCGGTAGCTGGAAAGAAGCACCATCGAGTGTCTCGGCGTGCCATATAATCCACTGTCATACGTCAACACAGCTCCATTCTCGGTGGCACACTCGGCACAGCTTCACTGCCATCCTGTCGCTGCCACGGCGCTAAAGCACGCAGGCCGCAAAGTACCTACTCTCCCGGCTAATCCGACTGCATCCGCCAGTGTCCAGCAGCAAATGAGCTCATCGACAATTCCCCAAGGTGTTCATGTCGCACACATATTTGGAGATGATTATTGGAGAACCCCTAACGTCCAGTACAGTAGCGTGCCTCTTTTACCGGGCCCCTATCGTCGGAACCCTGCCGACTTGTTGGTTGCGGCCAAGACGGAAGTTCCTCCGTGCCAGCTCTGAACTTCGCCATGAACACAATTGCTACCAACCTTCAGGATATCAAGGGCGACTGTTCTTTGCGATGCACTCGGTAGCCGTCGCGTCTCCAAAGCAAAACATCAAACGCGTTATATCTCAGCAGCGAAAACATTACGTGGCCGTGAAACGTAATCCACATCTCGTAACCCCCCATACGTGACACAACTTCCAACCCGCGCACCATACCCACAATCAAGCATAATTACGCGGCTTATATGCGCCGTCTGAGGCAAACACGACAAGTTTCCCGCCAAAACAATATCCGAATCCTGTGCGTGCGTCATCACGCACTTTTCTGAAACATCTCCCTCACTTACTCCGAACTTCACCCTTACCTTCCAATTCGAAGCTATGGCTTTTGTCATACAAAACTCTTGTGTGCTGTCAGGTGCTGGAGTAAGGGGGAAATCACTTGATGTGAGGGGTAGCACAGAGAGCAAACATTCGGCTTTCGCCATGACCTTGACTCGAAGTTGCTTCTGGCCCCCAATTCGGCGGCAGGGTGATGGCGACGATGCTCCAACCGCACCTGCAAATTCTGCCAGTTTAGAGGCTGAAGAGCTGTGCTCCACGACAATGCTAGGGAATACGCTAATGATCGCTCCCTTGCTGACTGGAGCAACCTCCTACAGAGTGACACGGGTGCATCACATCGTCTGTGACAAGGAAATAGATTCCACTGTATTCCAATAATTGCGGCATGTGCGTGCCCGCACTGTCAGCGCTAGTAAACAAACCTTCTCTATTATCTAGATACCTCGATGTCCATCTAGTTCATCGCTCCGTATTATAGTCCTGCCCCCACTTAGTAGCATAGAGGGTGCTGCGGCTGTTCTTCACAACACGAGCTCCGCCCAGCTGATATACGGGGTCCCCAGAACCATCACACCTAAAGGTGAATAGTTGAATGTTATTTATACCACGCTATGCCACACATAAAATACATTAAATAACTTGTTATTACCCCTGCTATTAAGCAACAAAACGTCTCTGTTGCTTAATGAGCGAGGACATTTTGCTGAGTGCTTCGGACGGCCTCCTGCAACCATGATGGCCAGCCTCTAAGGGCAGCTCCCACTGAATAACGGCCGGGCAAGAATATTTGACCGCTGTTGCCGGATAGAATATGGTTCAAAATGGTCTCAACTACTGGCTCTGGCTCCAGGAGAAGCGGCTTGAATTTGCCTTGTCCATGGACTTTGTCGATCAACGGAGTCCGGATGTAAGTAGGGTGGACGATACTAAAACAACTGTTAGAGATGATACTCATTTCAACACTCTCGCGGAGAACTGCCACGTCAATCTATCTCCAAAGCACTTACCTAGTTCGAACCTTCTTCGCATTATAAGCGTGTCTCAGTTCCTGAGCTAATCCCTCGTGCATAGCCAGTGCTCCCGCTTTCGAGCAGGAATAATCCACATTCTGGACGCCCGTGATAAAGCTGGCCAAGCTGGCGATGGTCACGATATGGCCATGGTTGCGCTTAATCATCGCGGGCAGGAACTCCTTGATGAGCAGGAAGTTTGCAATCACGTTGACGTCGAAGACTTGGCGGATCTCCTCTTCGCTTTCTGCAAGCATGGTTTTGATCTTCATCACGCCCGCGTTGTTGACTAACACCGTCGGGTCACCATGCTTGGACCGGATGGCCTGGGCTACCTCTGCCAGGTTTGCGGAGGACGTGATATCAGCCTGGTAGAAGAAGGCGTTTGCAGCTGTGAGAGCGGTTAGGGAGATGGAATTATGAGAAGAAGAGTGCAGGGAGTGTTAACTAACGAAGAGGAGTTTTAGGAGGCATAACATCCAAGCTGATCACCTTGATGCCCTTCGCGGCGAGTCTCCGCACGAGCAAATCCCCAAGGCCACCTGACCCCCCCGTGACAACTACGACTTCCTGACTCCACACATATTTGTCCGAGATGAAGTTATTCAGCACTGCTTGAGAGAGCAGGCCGTTGGCTTTTCGCAGAGAGAGAATGGCCAGTATTGTGGGGATAGCGAGCTTGACGCTGCGGGGAGTGTTTATCCAACCCATTACCAGTTTTAGAGCCAATGGCTGTAGGCTTTTGGGTATCGTGATCGCCATCGTTACAGTTTAACAGTAAGCGGCTCAGATGCAGAAAATCCAATAGACGCGAATGTAAAGCCAAGGTTGATACCCTGGGATGTATATGCCTGGCTACTTTAGATGAAGAAGAGTTAAATGCTAGTAGTTATGATTTCTAAATAGTATACTCGTGATTGAGGTTGTTCCCAAATAGCCTCGGTCCCGAACGTGGGGTACTGAATGTGCACGGGTTTCTTGGCAGATAGCACATGACAGCAGCACGAAGTCACCCCTAACACTTTCTTCTTGCTAATCTCGAGCTACACAATTTACTTCCGTCAAAACAGCAATGAATTGGTATTGAAATCTAAATATTTACCGCCGTGGCGAACGAACGCCATTATCAAATCTATGCATTGCCTCCCAACCTCCCATGTCCGCGTCGGGGCCGCACTCTATATAAACTGGCCCCGAACTTCAAACAGCCTCTGGAACTATGCCGTGTACCAGCCACAGGCCCGCTGTATTTACAAAAGCAGATCTCCCAGCTAGGCCACGCGATTCAAATCCTTTGCCTTCGCCGCCGCCCGCTGGCAAGCGTGATCATACTGGATACTCACCAGACTAACCACCAGTGCTGCCAATCCTGACAGCAGCGTAACCACGTACGCGTTGCGGTAACACTCTAGGCCTAGGTCGCACACGCGGTCGCCATCTTTACCAACGTCGCTATGGGAGTCGAACACGACGCCGTAGAACAGATTGAAGATATTACCCGACAGGACTGGTGCAAGGGTAATGAAGCCCCAATTTGTTGACAAGCCGTGTATGCCAAACACCTCCGCGACAATAGAGGGGAAGACGCCGAATAGGAACCCATAGGCCAGCCCGGAGAGCGACGAGACGAATAATAGATAGTGTGGGTCCCTGATGGTCAGGGCGAGGAGCTGTGCGATTGTGAAGATGGCTGAGGCCAGGGTGAGGCACCATGTGCGGCTCGCCTGAAGGCGTCGGACGAGAACGTCGGAGCCGACGCCGCTGAGGAGACGGCCGACAAAGCTGCATATGGAGAGGATGGAGACGTGCATTGCACGGCGCTTAGTGATGTAGGTAGGGTCGGTGTCGGGGTCATAGTGGCGCCACAGGGCCGTTGCATTGTTGCCGATGTTGCTGCGTTGGGTGTTAGGTGGTGTGTAGCTATTGATGGGGGTAGGGGGACTTACTTAATGGTCATCAAACCGATGCCGGAGAGGAGACCCATGAGCGCGAAAAGGAACCAGAATTTGGCGTTCACGAACAGGCGTAGGCCGCGGATATCTACATGGTGGGAAGGGTCTTTATGAGCCACATTTCCTTCTAAGTCGTCACGAATCGAGGCATTCGATGATAGCAAAGAGGACGTCTCGCTGACCTCGATCGGGACGGTGACCGGTGCGGCGGCACCGGACTCTGAAGTGGTTTCCAATGAGGATGTGTTTGATATAGGAATGAGGCAAAGGGAAATACAACGTACCAGGCTCATGAAACGAATGTCGGTTCATGTGTTTCGTCTCTTGGGATCGAGTGCGGATCAAGGGATTGGAATCCGTGCTTGAAGGGTTATCGCTCACGGGAATCGAAGAATATGCTGAATGTGGGTAGATATGCATGAAGAAGAACGAGACAAAAATTATGCCTGACGTTCCAGCAGCAAGGAGGAGCAGGAAGTCGCCCGTATTACCTTCGAAGGCAATCTGGGCAAAAGCAGAGAAGAAGAAGGCGCTGAGGCCGAATGCAGCCAGTGGGAAGGCTGTAGCGGTCCCTCGGTGGTGAGGCCAGTTAAGTGCGGAGACTTTCACGGCGGCTGCAAATGCACTGCAACTACCAAAGCCCGTACATACTGCATAGAAACACAGCGCAGCCAGTGACCCCTCCCCGCTCACATATGCTTGTCGCAGAGGGAAGTAGCCCACTCCCAGTAACAGAGCGCCGGCTAGAACAGCAGGTCGAGGTCCTTTGTTGTCGACGAATATCCCAACTGGTATGCCCATGGCGTACATTCCCATATTGGCAGAAGTGCCCTAGATACATTAGTTCGAGTCCATAAAATGAGCAGCTCGGAGCCTTACAATCAGGTTGCTTTCTGTCGAGGAGAGCTGCAGCTTCTCTGCAAACTGGGGACCCCACGCCGAGTAGGCATACTGTTTGAGTCAGTGCAAGTCACTAAGAGGATACCTTATAACCCACGTTTGTCCCACAGGCAATGGATATGGCCGTAGCAGCGATGCTGGACACAACTCGCGCCCTCGTCAGGGACCTTTCAGAGGCCATTGCGGGCGAATTGGGTTGCTAATAGTTGCCGGTAAATTACGAGGCCATGTAGTTGATCAGTGCCGTGCTCATAGAGTTATCGGCAGCTTCTTCTATATCTGCATTATGAACACTGAATTGGTGGGAGTTTGGCAGTTGTTTGTGATCTATAAGCAGAAGTTGTGTTCGTCCCCAAGCCGACGCTGGTCTGTCTGGGCTTAACTTGGCCTTATCGGGTATTACGCGATAAGGACATGCGTCTCTAACCTAATACGGCTAGTACATGCCGAGCCGCGATGTCATCGACCAAGCCGCGTGGTGACCCTTCATCGTCGGCGCTTCCTCAAACCACAACCACGATCGTGCGAGTAAACAGGAACTCATAACTGTACTGCTTTCCGCTACGCTGTATAGCATACTGCGGGAAGATGGGTGCTCTACTATCTATTCCGCTGTTGGCGGTACCCAGCATCGGCACTGTAAGTTACAGCCAACCATGTGGGATACCTCTTCCTCAGGTCCTCTTGCTAACACTCATCGCCACAGGTCCTAGGATTCGCAGCCTCGTGTTGCGGTGCCGCGACTTGCTCAGCGATATGTAGCATGTGCGGTAAATGTGGCAACAGGTGTGTTAATTCGAAATATGATGGGCTTTCGTCAGGCAGCTAACTATTGCTTGCAGTGTCGCCACACGTATCGCCTATGCCCTTATTCTTATGGTTAATTCGATCTTTGCCTGGATTATGCTCACGCCGTGGGCGATTAACAAACTACAACATTTGACACTCGATTATATGACGATCAGCTGCCCGGAGGGCGCATGTTATGGATGGGTTGCCGTCCACCGCATCAACTTTGCGCTTGGGGTTCTTCACCTCTTGCTGGCACTACTCCTCCTCGGTGTCAGGTCTTCGAAAGACCAGCGTGCTGGTATTCAGAATGGATTCTGGGGCCCCAAGATCATTGCATGGCTTGCCCTGATTGTCCTGTCGTTCCTCATCCCTGATGGATTCTTCATGGTTTGGGGCAACTACATTGCCTTTGCAGGCGCGATGCTATTCCTCTTACTCGGTCTCATTCTCTTGGTTGACCTGGCGCATACATGGGCAGAATATTGTCTATCCCAAATCGAGGAGAACGACTCGAAGGCATGGAGGGGTATTCTCATCGGGTCCACTCTTGGCATGTATGCGATCTCGATCGCAATGACTATTGTGCAATACGTCTTCTTCGCTGGCGGGGGCTGCTCTATGAACCAGGCGGCAATCACGATCAACCTGATTCTCCTGTTTATTGTGTCGGCGATTTCAGTTCACCCTGGCATCCAGGACTACAATCCAAAGGCCGGGCTTGCGCAATCAGCCATGGTTGCTATCTACTGCACCTACCTCACCATGTCCGCAGTTTCTATGGAGCCTGATGACAAGCACTGCAACCCCCTTGTCAGAGGGGGACAGGCGACTAGAACAACCACAGTTGTCATTGGTGCTATCGTCACCATGCTCACCGTTGCATACACAACCACCCGCGCCGCAACTCAAGGTGTCGCACTCGGCGGCTCAAGCCATAGCATCAGACTTCCAGACGATGAGCACGGACTCATTACCACTCAGCCCGACAGCCGTCGTGAAATGCGCGCTGCCGCTCTCCGTCAAGCTGTTGCTGAAGGCAGTCTCCCCGCCGATGCACTCCTAGACGACGATAGCGATGATGAGGGCGATGTCGGACGCACGGCCAAGGATGACGAGCGCAGCGCGACACAGTACAACTACTCCCTCTTCCATATCATCTTCTTCCTCGCCACGGCCTGGGTTGCGACGCTGCTTACTATGAACTTCGAGGAAGACTCGTCAGAGGATGGCCTTGACTTCGTACCGGTTGGGAGGACGTACTGGGCTAGCTGGGTCAAGATTGTGAGTGCGTGGGTGTGCTACGGTATCTACACGTGGACTCTGGTAGCACCAGTGGTTCTTCCTGACCGATTTGAATTCTCATGAGAGACTGGTGGGTAGGAGTTGGCGTGCTGGGCGCTGTACATAGTAGTTTTTCAATACCACATTGGTTTATGTAGATACAATCGCGAATGGGGCCTGAATAGCAGTCTTGAGGACTATAATCTGAACGGAAATCCCTCGCCCGTAAAGCAAAATGCATGCCTTCAGTGCATGGTGTCTTCCAGCTGTGTCTACAGACGTCATATTTCTCAAACAGATATCCCAATTTCTAGGGGATCGAGGCGTTTGCTGTATTTTAGATGCGCAGAAAACAACGCCGCTAGCATCTATGCCCACTATTAATCGTTCTGATCCGATTGCAATTGGCGGAAGAATGTGGTGGATATGGCACGGGGGGCTCACGAAGGACCGACCAACCCTGGTACACGGCACTTCTCTCATTGCATGGCATTTAGGCTCGGCGCATCGGGTGCCAAATTGTTCAGCGAAAGATACTGGCCAAAAAGACTTGAAACACAGGAGATGGAGCTAAAGGATCCGCAAACCCCGAGGTACTATCGGCCCCAATTAAAGCGGAAGTATAAAAATCCATGAATAATTCGGATGGAAATATAATTCATTCGTTGTTCACCCTCAGTCCAATTAGCTTGTGCCTGACGGTCTTCGCAGTCACTGAAACCTAGAAATGTCCGTAGACGGAAGAAAGCTTTTACAACATACACAACGAAAGAGTGAGAATAAGACCTACAATTCTGCCGAACAAAAGTGCCGGATCTGCCGACCATTGCGGCATATATTAAGCTGCGGACTAATTGCTTCCGTTTGATAGTTTCCCTGCACGAGTGCCACCATGTTCTACCACCGCCAATATACCCCCAGCAGAGTTTAAGTTTATAATCTCGTGCCCGGAGCCGGATGGGCAACTATATTAAATTCCTCAGATACACCCCACCGGACGTTTTAGTAGACCACCTAGCTTTTAGCCTGTGACTATGCCCCGCATTATTCCCCATGGGGCCCCGCCACGCCGTCTCTGCTGAACTCTATATGAACGAGCCATCAGAATGTGACCCCGGATTTTATTAAGTTGATACTAATTTGACAGCATCAAAAAGGAAGAAAGCCAATTTTCCTGTTAAAACCCACGAATATGCTGCTCCTCCGTTCATTCTTCGTGGCCGTTCCCTTCGTGGGCTTTTCGACAGCGGCCCTCACCTACAAAGGTGCCGACTGGTCATCAGTGCCAGTGGAAGAAGCAGCTGGAATATCCTACAAGAATGCCGCGGGGACAGCTCAGCCGTTTGAGACAATTCTAAAAGGCAGCGGTGCCAACACCGTCCGCCAGCGTATCTGGGTCAACCCCTCCGATGGCAATTACAACTTAGACTACAATATCAAGTTAGCCAAACGAGCCAAGGCCGCCGGATTGAAGATCTACCTCGATCTTCATTATGCAGACAGCTGGGCTGACCCGGGAAAGCAGCCCACCCCGGCAGCATGGGCGAGCCAGAGCATTGACGATCTGTCCAACACTATTTACGACTACACCCTAGACATCGCGAACAGATTCGCCAGTGAAGGCATAGATGTGGCTCTCATGTCCATTGGCAACGAGATCACCGCCGGGCTTCTCTGGCCCCTTGGCAAGATCGCCAACTCGGGCGGTGCATACAACACCGCGCGGCTGTTGCACTCCGCGGCATGGGGAATCAAAGATTCCAACTGGGGAACCAAGCCACTCATTATGATACACCTGGACAATGGCTGGAACTGGGCTACCCAAAAGTGGTGGTATGACCTAATTCTCTCCCAGGGCCCGCTCGTCGCCTCCGACTATGACGTCCAGGGCGTCTCGTACTACCCCTTCTACAACTCTGCTGCCACGCTCGCGGCCCTCAAGACTAGCATCACCAACATGAAGTCGAGGTATGGTAAGCAGGTCCAAGTCGTCGAGACGGATTGGCCAACGTACTGCCCAAATCCCGCGTATGCCTTCCCCTCGGACATCGCGAGCATCCCATTCAGCCCAGAGGGACAGACGACATTCATGAAGAATTTGGCGTCCACGATATCGGCGGCTGGCGGGAACGGGCTCTTCTACTGGGAGCCGGCGTGGATTGATAATGCGAGCTTGGGAAGCAGCTGTGGGTATAACCTAATGGTTGACGACACGGGGAAGGCCATGTCTAGCTTGGCGGTCTTTGGATCGATTTGAAGATAGCGAACAAATATTCTATGTTTTAGCAATCTTGCGATTTTGGTGCTATTGTATTACTGCCTCTGACCCACTTGTTAAACACGGTAAAAAAGGCAATAAAGAGCCAGAAATACGTAGAATCTAGGATCCGTCTGCTTCATGCGAGAGGATCCTTCTGGTCATACCTCACGTCTCAAATGCGAGCATGCAACCAGGCTTGCCCAGGGTGCCTGCGGCCTTGATCCGCACAAGTGGCGTTTGTAGTATTTTGCTCAATTGATGTTCTGTTCTACCCCGCCACAGATAAGGCTGACCATACATGTCGTGGGGGCTAAGGGGTTTGAGAGTCCTGCAATTGCGCCTCACAAGGGTGTACCTGCAATGCCAACACAGCTTCGCGAGCCTTTCGATATAAATAACTCCTAAGAACGCGGACTATACTTACCAGGTGGTTACGCTTTATGTTCTGGAACCTGCGATCCCATTTCTGTAAAACACCACCATCATATTTGTTGAAAGGGGGTATCGTGTATACAGATCCGTAAGGCTGTGGCAGCGCAGCAGGTTCCAACCAAATGGTGTGTTTGCGCGATGAGATATTCCCTCGAAAGCCTTTCGTTATTTCAACTTCCTTCTTCTCTATACTTTATGTTCATGGCTAATACGACTTCAAGAAAAACTTCTTTCGCTGCAAGAAACCGCATGGCGACGGAGACAGACCTAAGATCCATTCAGGTGACGACGAGCCCCACGATTCAAACAGTACTGCCTCATCGAATGTCTCGATACGCTCCCGACCGCCTTCGCTATTTCGATGGTCTCATCAAAGCACCCAGTCGGGCTACAGGAGCTCGACTGATGAACAGCAGCTTGTCACACAGCCAAATCTTTCATCGAATACCGAAGTGCAAAAGCCTCCTACCAAAGACTCTCATGGCCTAGAAGTTATCTATAGACCACTTGGAGAGCACAAATTCGACATTGTTTTTGTTGATGGCCTTGGTGGGGATAACCGGGAGACGTGGAAGACGTGGTCGAAAGAACGCAACCTTGACAACTTCTGGCCGCTTAAATGGCTACCATCTGTGGCTGGAATCAACGACGCGCGCATTTCGATGATCGGGTATGATACGAACTTGATGTCGTACTCGGATTTTGGTAAGGATCTGTTATACAATCTAAAGTATGCTTCGGAGGAGTCTGAGCAGGGGCAGAAATATATTGGGATAGGTGAAGTACAAGAAATAACACCGACATGTATATGAGAAGCGAAGTTTAACACAATTATAGAAACCGATTATCTTGATAGCCCACTCCATGGGTGGTATTATACTGAAAGCAGCGTTGGTGCGCGGGCATATTGATTCCGAGTATAAAGAAATCTTTAAATCGGTCTAATCTATCATATTCCTCTCGACGCCGCATCGTGGAACCAACATGGCCCAGCAATTGAATATGATTTCGAAGGCCTTCGATAAAAAGTACCCCAGTGAGGTCATTCCATACCTCGCGTCTGGGCCCCAAGCGCTACAGGGCCTGAACGAGCGATTCAGGCATGTGGCACCAAATTTACGAACTGCCTCTTTTTATGAAACGCGCCCAACAGCAATAACAAATTTGGGCAAGATGGTAGGAAACTCGGTTAGAAGTCACTGAAGGCCCATAATAACTAACTGAGGGATGTAGATGGTATTGGAGAGAGAATCATCCGTTTTGGGATATCCCGGAGAAATATCAAAATCCCTTGATGCCGACCATCGTGGAGTTTGCAAATTTGATGGGCCTGATGACCCCAATTACGTCAGTGTAAGGAATGTCATTCAGTCGTTCATTAAGAGTCACAAGCCAAATAGTAAGCTATAATTCCTCACTCAGTCTGAATCCGGCTGACAGTTTTAGTGACGTTGGCAGAGGAAGTTCAGGGGAGCAGTGTACACAATGTATCATTTGACTTCGAGGGATATCTCTCTGCTCCTGAATCACCCGAAAGAGGCTACAAATTTTTCCGCGACAGGTGGACACCGGGAACTTGTAACTGGATTCTTAAAAATGCCACATTCAATGACTGGTTACAGGACACCCGCCGCAATCCACGAGTTCTATAGATCAACGGGAATGCAGCTTGTGGAAAATCGACCCTTTCATCCTTTGTCATCAACCATATGGTCCAACTTGGTCGGTGCTGTCAGTACTTCTTCATTCGCTTTGAAAATAACAAGAAGCGGACATTGAACAATATAATGCGATCTCTGGCCTGCCAGATTGCACGTTCCATACCGGAATATGCAGAAATACTTAGGCAACTACAAGGTACGGGTACTGATCTCAAAACAGCCGATTATCAAAGCCTCTGGTTGTGGCTGTACCAAAATAGTTTGATCACGCTAAGTATTAAACATCCACTGTTTTGGGTCATTGATGGTGTTGATGAAGCGGATAATCCTGAATCTATTATAAGACTTCTTTCAAAACTCCATTTAGCGACCATACCCATTCGTGTCTTGGTTGTGAGCCGGCCAACACATGAGATCTCGTCGTCCTTCCAGAAACTTCAAAAGCAGGTCCACTCAGACAAAATATACATCGAAGGCAACCAAGAAGACTTTCTCAGCTATATTAGTAATGAAATGGACCTGGCAGGAGAACCTTCTTATCGAGAGGACATTATCCGTCAGATTCTTGAGAAAGCACACGGCAACTTCCTGTGGGTCCGTTTTGCGGTGGAAAAAATGAATAACTGCCATACCAGGCCGGACGTGAAAGGGGCACTGAATAGGCTTCCGTTGGGAATGGAGGGTCTTTATAACCGAATGGCAAATTCCATCCAAACACAACCCAAGGCTAACAATCAGATGCTTGCCAAAACTATTTTGGGCTGCGCAGCGTGCTCTCATCGGTCTCTAAGTGTGGAGGAGCTTCGTGATGCACTGGGCAAGGATAGCCCCCTTGATATCTATAGGGTTGTTAACGATCTGTGTGGAGGTTTCGTGGTAATTGATAACGAGGACAAAGTTTCCATGATCCATGCGACAGCCGTGGAATATTTGTTTCAGGAGGATCGCGAAGGTCTCCAATTTGTTATAGACCGGAAATCTGCAAACGACAAGCTATTTAAGAGTTGCATACTGTGCCTGACGGACCCAAAACTTCGCAGCCAGGTCAATCGAAACAACCCACCAGTTTTCCTGGACTATGCATTTAACTTCTGGTTTGTTCATCTAGAACATGGATCTGCCACTAAAACGGATGTCCTCATGCTACTGTTTAAGTTCTTACAGGGACCGCATGTACTAACATGGATAAGCATAGCTGCAAAACGGAAACAGCTGAGAGGTTTAATAGATGCTCCTCGACGCATGGTGGCAGTTGCAAATATGTTAAGTAAACTCTGTATAGAGGATGCCGATGCCATAGAACAGCATAAAGCAATTGAATTGCTCACAAACTGGGCGACGGATCTTGTCAACATCGTTGGAAAATTTGGAAGCTATTTGACCAAAGACCCCAACTCAATTTACAAATTAATCGCACCTTTCTGCCCATAAAACTCTGCCATTTACCGGCAGTTTGGCTGGATAGAAATGCAGGAACTTTGTGTTTCCGGATCCGCAGCCACTGGGACCTGGAATGAATGTTTGGCCTGTTTTTAATTTGGGCCGAATGACGATGCGGATAGCATTCTTGCAACCGGGAACCATATTGCCATTGTGGTCCATAGGCCACCATCCAGTCACATATACCTATACAGCTCAATCACATTTAGGGAGGAGCGCCAGCTTATTCACCCAGAGTGGGTTTACGAGATCAGAGCTGGTCAAATAGGCGAGCATCTTATTAGCTATGGCCGTGAGGCTGTAAAAGTCTGGAAAATATCCACTGGTGAATGCATTAAGACGATCAATAATCCGGCCAACAATCCAATACCACAAGCCATACTTTTTCACGACCAGTGGAACCAAATTCTTGTTTCAGGCAAGGACAGATGCATTAGATCACTTGCTATCGACGATGGCGATTCTGCTTAATGGAAAACAAGCCCAAATATTATCGACAGGAGTCCGGATGAAACCAGGTTAAAGGAACCGATATGTTCTGCCTTCAGCCCAGATGGAAACATGATCGCATTTGGCTATAGTAGGCCCTTGGTCACAGTGTGGGAGACACAGCACCACAAAGATATTTCTCAATTGAGCATGGAATTCCACAAAGAGAATATGACGATCCCAAAATACATCGACGGTGAAGTTGATAGTCTTTTGTGGCATCCATCCAGCGGAGAAATTATTGGCTTGCAACGCGACGGTTTATTGTTCAAATGGGATCCATATGATGATGAGTCTATTATAAAAGTGCGTGTTGAACAAGCATACCGCCTGACCATCAGTCGAGATGGTTCACGTCTTGCTACTGGCGACGGAGAACATGTTATCAAAATCTTTGCAACAGCAGATTTGTCGTTTCTGCACAGCTTATCGACACAAGGCTCTATCCGTAGCCTTTCATTCAGCACCAGCTCGAGGCGAGTGTATGATGTACGAGGAAAGTACGGCAATGTGTGGGAGCCTAGCATTCTGGTCGACCCCACCAGCACTGTAGGAGCCCTTACCTATAAAGAAGAATATCAATTTTTCAGAGCTCAAAATATCACAGCCGTCTGTGGGCAATCAACAGCGGCCATATATTGCTATGGCACTGAAAATGGACCTGCAATGTTGCGCGAGGTTGGTTCAAGAGCAGCATGGGAGCTGGAAAATGAATCAGACAATGTGCCTATCCATAAACTAGCGTTGAGCGAGAATGAAAATCTCACTGCAATTGCAGACATGAGTGGGAAGGTCTCCATAACGCAGATCCCCAGCAATAAACTACCATACACAATATTGCCCCAAGATGTTACGTCTCGCATACGAGAAGCTCTTGCGCTACTATCGCACGGAAGGCTCCTATTCCTCGATACAGAGCTCTGGATATGTTCTTGGGTTGTGTCTTCAGTCGCTACCGAAGCCTCACAATGTGCCCAACTTCGAACGTACTTTTCTTCATGATGCTGATTGTATGCCCTATAAACCATGCATATACAAAATCTTGAATTTACAAAATGTTTATTGAAACATGCCTGCATACTGGCATTTTAATAAGATTATCATATCCATGACACACCATTAGTCGGATTAGACTTCTTAGAAGCTAGATTAGTGGGTTCCACGTTGGGTGTCAGAAAAAGTGGAGGGGGATTTGATCCACACCCACAGACGATATTTGGTGTCTTCTCCAACCGTTTCTATGCTCCTATACCTATTGGTCTGCTTTGTCCCCTCATTACATTTGCTTGTTGAGGTGTGGATGCATTTGTTTAAATCGTAAAGAAATCAAATAAGCCAACTTTAACTAAAACTCGGCAATGTATTTAATCTCACGCTCTCTGCCTTCCAGCTTTGCAACCAATCCAAATTTTAATCCAAAGTAAAAAATCTATGCACCACCATTAGTAGCTTCATTTGAGGCAAATTTCTTTTACTTGCATTTGCTGTGGAGAATTTAGCTCTAGCCCTTAAGAGTTTTTGCGGCACTGTTGGATAAACTTAGTCAATTGTATTGGCACAAAAGGTTGGCTCGGGTCGTCATACATATCCCCAAGAGCCGTAAGGAGCTCCCCCCGGAGTGTAGCAATCAATGAAGGGGCAGCATTTTACTCGAGGGTTGATAGTTAGATTGCAGCGCTGCCCAACGTTTTGACAATTCCATTGTCTCTTAATAAAGCTGTCGGGAGGTACAGCCATCGCCGTAGCGGCAGTAAGAAGGAGAGCCACAAAAATCTTCATATTAAAAATCAACTGATATGTGGAGTTAATCGTAGCGTGTATAATGAAGAGTAAAGTTACATTGTTCTGCTCGAGACACAACTGGATCTTTATAGCTAACAGATCATCTTATAAACAGCTCAGTATCGCACCAGCTGTTGTGCCCATGTCGCACCCTAGCTTACGACAGCGTTGTGTGGAATATAATTATGATATATGTTGCACAAAGTTGCCACATGATAAATTGCAGGCAACTACAGATCGAGATCGAGACCGCTTGAATTGAAGTACCCAAAGAGTTTGAAAGCTACCCTATCCTGAAAATCGATTGGACCGTACTAGGGGGTTATAGGTATCATATCTGTTCCTTTCGAAATCAGCATCTTACCTGTCCTACTTCTGCTTTCATACATATTAGGGGTGTGGAGAATTATTCCATAAACCGACCCCTACTCATAAATTTGGCTTCTGTTGTCCCTGAGACTCCAACTTCGCTGGGGAATTGTCCAACCAGGAATTAATTGTCCTCCCATGGGTTGTAGCCTGGCGTTATGTATAGATGCCTTATGGCGTCGAGCTACTTCAGTAGCGCCCGGGAAGAAGTGGCTTTTAGTACAGGCAGTCGCATACCTTGATTTGACTCCCTAAATAAAGACGTCGGTTGATGGTACAAATTTCAATTTTAATATCCATGCGAAATAGATCAAGATGGGCGACCCTGACGTCTACTGCGCGATTTGTGGCGGGCCGGTGGTCGAAGTCAAGATCTCCGCCAAGCCTCGCTCCAAAGTTTTTGAGGTCGCACAGGCTGGCGAGGAACTAGAAATAGACTGGGATGAATATGAGTTGAAGAAAACCTACGACGGCGAAATTATAACTAAGGAAGAGGCCCAGTGGACTGCTAATGTAATGGTACTCGGCTTCAACCCGAACCCCAAAGCCCCCGTAAAGTTATATTCCCTCTAGACTTCAAAGCAGCAGTGGAACATTAACTAACAAACACAGTGGTGCCTTCCTAGCTAGCTATGCCGCCTACAAAGGCTTCGGTGAAGTCACAATTCACGACACATATGACCCTTACTTCGACTTAGGAGAGCTAGAGGATGGTCCGAGCCTTGAAAACAGCTTCCAATGCTACGACAACTTGGGAGAGGAAAGTGACTTTGAGCCCGTGTTCCCATTCCATGAGCCATGCTACTATGTCCTTCTGCGCCGAGTGGGCGATCGGATTGATGGGCTGCAGCTCATGGGCGGCCTCCTTGTGCCCATAGACAATGGCATACTCTTTAACGTGATGCGTACTCTGGCTGACACCTACATGTTGAATATTGGCTATGGCAACCCGTATCCGCAATTGGAAGAAGCCCACTGGCATTCAAATGCCGGAGAGGAGATTTTTGCTGCGAACCCCGGGCTGGTAATGCGATTTGAGGCTCATATTCGAGGGATGATGAGTGCAGGGTACTTTACTCTATCTCAGGGCACGGGGTTTGACTTGAGCGGTAGTGTGCGGCAAGATCCATTTCAGAGGCTACCTTTTGATATCTTCCTCAAGATCGCTGAGCAATGTGAAGACCCGACAAGCTTGTTAAACTGGGCAAAGGCATCCTGGTTCGCAAACACCGCCTTCCGGAACGCACAGGAATATTTCTGGACAATGGTCATACGCAGGCAGATGGGCTGGTTCTTTGAGTTACTTCCATGTCTAGACGATAGCAAACTATGTCATCGCTCAAGCATGAGGGCCATTTTCCTGTGGGCTGCCTGCCGATCCGAACCACGCCTTGGAATGAAAGGAGGGCCCTTCCTCTGCATTGCCAACCGCCGGCGTATTTGGGCCACTCCATGTGCAGAGTTGACAGAACTATACCGGAGCAAGCTGCCGCCTCACCTCCGCGCCACTAGCTGTGAGGATGGTACCCAGAATTTCCGCGAAATGCTTTTATCCAAGTCTACTTGGGCTTACAGATACGTTGTAACACACAACAAGCAAGCGCGACTGTACAGCAAAGTGCAGAAGTGTCTCTGGGTTAACGAATGGGAGGACACATATGAGAAGACGAAGATCGTGGAAGCGTTCTTTATGCGGAGCAACGGATTTCTCACCGGTATTGCGCTGACGACTGAGGGTGGCGAGTGTCGGATGGTGGGATCTATAAATGAGAGTCCCATAAGGTTCGAGGCGGTCATTCCGGCCGAAGATTGGATCTGTGCCATGATCGTTCATATACCAGCCATAGAATTAGTCGGAAGGCTACAGGGCAATATAGATGAGACGTCGCCGAAGGGTATTACGGTTGGTCGGCTCGATCCATGCAATTCATATAGACTGCTAATAGCTCCCACTGTAGATTATCTGCAAGTTTGGGCGAGAACTTCATTTCGGTGAGACGAAACGAGGATATCCTGTACGAGCATTAGTGGCTCGCCCAGGCCATCAGGTTGTCGGGTTGGTGGCGGAAATGGCTGTAAGTCCCAGTACTCCGTTCAAGAATGTGTATGCGGTTCCCTGAACTAATATAACAAGGCGGATAAACCTTCAGCAACCTTCACCCGCCTCGGCTTAATCACACTGCGCAACAAGGAGCTAGGTGACCGACGAATCCTTCATGACCACGTCATCCGGCAACGACATCGGCGCATCGATGAGATTATGTGGAAAGACGATGGTAGCCGCTTCTTTGGCACTCCGTACTGGAACAACCCCTCCATACGGATCTTGCACCGCGACGAGTTAGGAGCGCTAGGAGAGATAGATAACTGGCAGATTGAGACCCATCAAGAGCTCCTGCCACAGGAGGCCCTCATATGGGCCAAGGATGTGGCAGAGCTCCGGCAGCTCAAGAGGGTGTCTATCTTTACGACATATTCGCACACGGAGGATGCCAGCGGCGGCGTCGAGGTCGAAGCTTACCATATTTGCGGTTTAGGAGTTGAATTCTCGGCGGAGCACACCGAAGACCGGCGGATAGTTGGTATGGAGGGGAAATATGATACAGGCGACGGAGAAGCTGACCCTTTTGCCCTTTATGGGCCGAGTATTCGCATCGCGCCGGTGCGAAGTTGCACAGGATGAAGGGAGAAGGGAATTTCCGCATCGACCTTGACATTGACGGGCCAGGCGGCGAGATTATAACAGAAATATTCCTCGGCTGGGGCCAATATGACTCTGTGAACTGTCTCAGGGTGGGCTGACCCCAGCTATCGTAAATATTGTGCAAGTTTTGCTAAGAAGTCAAATAGTTACGCACCAACCGTGGCCGAGAGGTCGGATATTCAACAGTTCCCAATGGATGTTATTCAGGGCCCGACGCACCAGAGTGGCTTTCTATCAAATCCCCGCCAAACAAGACAATCGTTGGCATCATTGCGACATTCGCTAGTGGCCCTGGTGCAAGCACGAAAGCGATGCCTCGTGTGAGTCCATCTGACGTTTGCTGCATAGATGACGAGGCTGACAGGCGATAGACTTACGAAGAATTAACCTCATTAGCAGCACTCTCAATGCGATTGGGCATTGACGAAGAGACAGCGGAGGAAAGCGAAGAAGAGGATGAGGAGGAGGACGAGGAAGAGAGTGATGAGGGATACGAGGGAGTCGACGATGAAATGAATGACGAAGATCAATGAAGAGAAAGTAAATGTAAAGACCTACATATCAAAATAATGAGTGAGTTTCTTCCTACTAAGTCGGAGTAAAAGTATAGGTTGCTGATATCGTCTCTGCAAATATTCCAAATACCTGTAATTTCGTGTGGGGAAGGTGCTAACTAAAAGATGTTTAGTCTCTCCCTAGTGTACTAGTTCAACCAATCACCCGCTTTTATTATTTCAGGATTGCACTAAAATCTAGTGGCAGTTATATTTAGAGAGTTGCACTAACCCGAGTGGGCCCAAATCTGACAGCTGGAAACAAGCGTTTTAGGGGCGCACATCTCTACCCTTGTCAACTACCAATTGGCATCATTGACGATGCTAGCAATTCGGGCGAAGCATTTTTGAAGGATCGTAGGAGACAAAACCCTGCTTGCTATACCTCGTAATTCAGCTCAATATAGGACGCAATGTGTTGACCTACTCGAGGAGCTGGGAAGCAGGCATGTCAACAGTTTAGTGCGTGCAGTGCGCACTGATAGTGCGGTCGCACTAT
>JPKE01004281.1:0-29027 GCA_000750995.1 Pseudogymnoascus sp. VKM F-4520 (FW-2644)
GGGGTAGGAAGGAGCGACGGTAAGGGAGTTCTGGGGTGGGGTCTTGGTGGTGGTATGATCATTACTGTGAATTGGTTGTGTTGTGTATGCACGTCGATATGATAAAAGTGGAGTCACGTGCAGACCGCCTTTTGGTCGTCCACTCAGGGACAGCACGTGGCTGCGGATACCGACGGGGGTAGGTACGAATGCGGCGGATTGTGCAATGAGCTGTGCACCAACCAGCTCAAATCTTCTCTTATCTATATCCCCTCGTTTGTGTCATTGCCCTTTTCAGTTCACACGCTCACATTCGCAGCAATTAATACCTTTCGATTTACACAAATTCACGTTTTTAATATTTAGCTATAACGGCACCACTCTGAGAATAACCGTGCCCCCTTGAGTTTAATACTACGTGCTAGGAACTCATTTAGTGCTGAAATGACGGCCGACATATCTAACCCAGCTCCGAAACCGGTTGTTCTCCATATTGGCGATCCCATCTTATATGATGAAGTCATTTATGCACGCTTCTGCGAGCTCTATACTGTGATCCGGCCCTCCACCGAGGAGAGGCAAAGACCAGAGTTCGTCAAGGCCCTTAAAGAGAATCGGTGGGGGGATTTCAATGCCATATTCAGGCCCTACTGGTCGACCGGCGGGGAGATGGGAAAGTGGGATGCTGAGTTGATCAGCTACTTGCCACAGGGCGTGAGAGTCTTTGCGAGCGCTGGCGCTGGATACGATTGGGCTGATGTTGATGAGCTTGCAAATCATGGTATGGTATCCCGCTCACGTGGTGCGGAAAAGTGCGGTGAGCATCGTATAATCACTCTCTAACACCCTCAAGGCATCATATACTGCAACTCGGCTGCCGCCTGCACCGAGTCGGTTGCAGACTTCGCTCTCTTTGGCATCCTGTCCACCTTCCGCCAGCTCCCGTGGTGCACCACAGCAGCCAGTGACCCAACCAGCTTTACGCGATGCCATCTCGATGCCACTGCCTTGAGCCGTAACCCCCGCGGCCATGTTCTAGGCATCATAGGTCTCGGCAATATAGGGCAAGCTATCGCTGCGAAGGCCTTTGCGGCGTTTAAAATGCGGATCCTCTATTATGATGTCAAAAGAAAAAGCAGCGAAGTTGAGGCACAAGTCCACGCTGCCTTCGTGCCGACTTTGCAGGACTTGGTCCGTCAGTCGGATTGTGTCATTGTTGCTACTCCGGCAAGTCCGGATGGCAAGGTACTGATCAACGGGGATCTCCTCACACACTTCAAGAAGGGCGCTCGGCTTATCAATGTCGCCCGTGGCAACCTAGTTGATGAGGAGCACCTTGCAGACGCTATCGATAGTGGACATATCAAATCTGCGATGCTGGATGTGCATACCTTTGAGCCGAAGGTGAATGAAAGACTGAAGAATAGGAGAGAAGTCATGCTCACATGCCACAATGCGGGTGGGACGGTTGATACACATATCGGCTTTGAGAGGTTGAGCATGGAGAATATTGAGGCGGTTCTATCTCGAGCAGAGATGCCGAATAGTGCGGTGAATGCGCATTTGTTCAGCTTGGACATATGAATAGATGTGTCGGCCGCCCGGTTGATAGAGGCATCCTTTGCGTTTAATGCATTTGGAACAGCAGCATTGCATAGGCCTGGGCATCTTTCTTGTAAAGCAAGGCAGGTTAAAATCATGAGTTAGACGGTTTTGGAAGCCATCACCATGCCTTCTTTCGCTGCTGCCATTGGGGAAGTGCCTCTTTTGCGCTCTTTGAAAGGGCTTGGCGCACAATATTGCCACCAGATCAGCTCAATGCTCATATGAACCTGCTCAAATTCCAGCAATAGATGCCATCTTTGAATGCCACACAATGGTTTTGGCCATTTCGTTTCTCCCGCTTTCAAGGAGGGAATGCTCATCGTGGTCCTCATTAAAGTTTCAGCATGGCCTAACAAACCCCAACGTGCCATTATGCACATCCAATATGTCCGTCTTTCTCTTCAAGTCCATCTCTTCGTCAGTTAGAAGTTAAAGCAAACATACCATCGAAGGTACCCGTGTCGACTCAATATGCCACCTATGTTCACCAAGGATCGTATTGTAAATCTAAGAGCTTCTTACTCTACGACAATGAGGTTCTCGACACCCTTCACACCAAAAACCAAAGACATCGTGTCCTACTGCAGGTGGGCATAATGGGAACATTAGGAGGGAAGATGTGATGGATACCTTGCCGAGAGTTATACGCAATATAAGCAATAGTCGGCAGTGCGGCGATCGGTTTGTCATGATAGGTGGCCTCCGATATCTCGGAGTGAATTATCAGTCAAAAATATGGGGGTGGGATATGGCGGGGAGGACCCGGGTAAGTGGAGAAGTATGGAGAAATATGCGGGGTAGACGCGTCCTAGCACAGCACTCTATTTGGAACTGGGAAGACCCAACGTTCTAACGACGTACGGAAGAGCTTGAAACTTGAAGTTTCTCATTGAGCACAGCAGTTATGCACAAAACTCCCTGGAATTCTGTCTCCCCCATTGGATTGGTAGGCAATAGAGGCCATGGAGATGAATCCTATTGTCAATTGCTTTGGTGGCACTATGCTGATCGACACGGTTTCCATAATGATGAACAGTGTTTGTGCATATTAATCCATCAGTTTAAGCTTAAGGTCCCGCCACCACGCTTCCTGTGCACTTCAATCGCAGGAATGATCTGCGCGGACAGAGAAATTCCGCGGCTTGTCACTTTATTTTCGCTCGCAATTACTCCGTCTTCTCCAAGATTAGATCTCTGAGTACCGTCGTTGGTCGGTATTAATGCCGCCTTCAATCTATTTCTTATATTCCCTTTCGTCCGCGGTTTCTCGTTTGGTTGAATCCACGTCATACCTTTGAACTTTGCGAGTATTTAAACTGGCCCATGTCCGCTCCTTGGATGAAGACATAGCTCCAGTTTCGATCAATTCCTCAGGCTTCATAATTTTTCAACATCGCAATCATGGTGGCAGTAAACTTCCTTTGTCTCGCTGCCATGTCGCAGGCAGCAAGCGCGGCCACGGTTTACCTTGCCGGTGACTCGACAATGGCTAAGAACGGTGGTGGAACGGGAACAGATGGTCTGTCTTTAGTCATTTGCACGTCTTTATCTGCTTCTAACTGCTGTTTCTAGGCTGGGGCCAATACCTCGCCGACTCGCTATCCATTCCGGTAGTTAACAATGCTATCGGAGGGCGATCTGCTCGAAGCTTCACAAGAGAAGGCCGCTTCGATACAATCATCGAGGCTGTGGTGTCTGGGGATATTGTCGTCATTGAGTTTGGCCACAATGATGGAGGGAGCCTGACGGCAACAGACAACGGCAGAACAGATTGTGGCGGAACCGGAGATGAGACCTGCGAGACGACATACGAGTATGTTTCCATATCTTGCCAGACAAGAGACCGTGCACTAACATCCGCTGCCAGTGGCGTTGCGGAAACGGTCTTAACCTTCCCAAGATACCTCGAGAATGCCGCCAATTCTATCACAGCGAAGGGCGCCTCTGTCGTGATATCTTCTCAGACTCCCAACAACCCTTACGAGTCGGGCACTTTCGTGTACAGTGGATCTAGATTTGTCGACATGGCCGCACTAGCTGCCACTAACGCCGGTGTCGACTACGTCGACCACGGACAGTACACAGCGAACGCCTTTGAGGCCAGCGGCGCGGACACGGTGAACGCTTACTTCCCAAATGACCACACGCATACCAGCGCTGCTGGCGCGCTCGCTGTCGCCGACGCATTTGTTAGAGGTATTCTTTGCGGCCAGACCGCTCTTGCGGAATTCGTCACGAACACGGACGTTGCGGGTAGCTGTGTTTAACCTCGGCGGAATTTGCTGCTGGTGGTAGCCAGTGGAAAGCTAGGGTGGCCTTATGTATTGCTAGTGCTCATGCTTCTGTACAGGGCGGTACTATCTCAAAGATTATGTATATACACGCAATTTAGTATATATTTGATGGGTTTTCATCACGGCCGTTTTCTTGAATACTAAAGATTTGCTGGCACACCCACTACCACACATATTTAACTATAACTTGCTAGCATAAATTGTATATGCTAGCAAATCATAGTGTGCCATTAGTATATGCCCTTATTCTCTGGTAACCCTAACATAACGGCTTGGTAAATCGTTTGTTGGTTGCGGTCTATTATCTTTGAAGTGAGAAATAAATAGTTTTATTTCTTGAAATAAAGTAGAGGACAAAATTCCTCTAGCTACCGTTAAAACCCCCAAAATACAGCTGATTACTTCCAAATACTCCTAAAACCTTATTATAATTATTCTCGTTCGCAAAGCATCATTATTTTATTATTATTATCAAGAGCTATTTGCTAGATCAGCTCATCCCTCAGGCACAATAACGAGAACCGTGGTGTTGCTGTGGTACGTACTTATTTAGTGGCAGGGGTATTAACCGCACGGACCAATCATCTATTTGAGTATGGCGTATGGCATTTCTTGACCACCCTTGCACTTTAATTCTCTCGTTCCCCACCTTGGATATCTTGACATTTCCTTACTTTCGCCCCTCCTGGACAGAGCATGAACGGATCGCTGTAGTCTTATCTTATATCATATTCTTAATGTATCCCATTCATTTACTTGCTCATTCTATAGCTTATTGCATGGCACAAGTCTAAGATGAAGTTTGCGAAAGAGCTCGAGCAGGACCTTGTTCCAGGTGAGACAATCAGTGTAACCCTTCGCTGAGACGTCGTGCTCACATCCCCTAGAATGGCGAGCCAAATACCTTGACTATAAGGCCGGCAAGAAACGAGTCAAGGCTGTTGGTCGAGCTGTCACACGCGCAAACGCAACCCCTCGATCTGGCAAACTCAACCCGCGCGATCTCTATCGAAGCAATGGCTCCCCGACCCTGACCAGGAAGACAGCGCTTCCTGCGGCTCACCGTCAGCCTACGGCGCATGGCTTCAACTCCCTGCCTGAGCGACGTGGCACCGCATCACGCCCCACCTCCGACGAGAGCGACCAACTCACAAAACCCATCCTGATAAATAGGCGGAATGGAAAAGAGGCAGAGAGCCCAGAGAGCACGCAGTTGCAGTATGGAAGCTTCGTACCCACGCCACCTAGCGACTACGGCCCCGTACATCTCGAGTTACCAGACCCGGCGTTGAGCACAGGTCTTGACAATAGTCTGCCAGAAGGAGCCACGCACAAGACATCTAGATCGCACCATGGAGGGAGTGCGCCGGATAAGGCGCCACCGGGCTCATATCATGCGTATACCGTTGAAGAAAGGGACACAACACCCCAGCGACCAGCTATCGCGGATATGTTCAAACGCAGGAGTTCGATGACCGTAACTGGGAACGCAGCGAGCGTCTCAAGCCCAGGGGACGACCCAAAGCCATTACTGAAACGAATTTGGTCGCGTCCTGGGGTGAGACGTGACGAAGTGGCGCTGGATGTCAATATGATTCCCCTGGAATACGTGAAAGTGAAGGAAAAGGAATTCTTCCACTGGATGGATGGGCAGCTCGACAAAGTTGAAACCTTCTACAAGGAGAAAGAAGACGAAGCGGGGGAAAGGCTGAATGTCTTGAGGGAACAACTGCACGAGATGAGGAATCGCCGCATCGAAGAGATTTCAAATTTCAAGAAAGTAAAGCGGGCTGGTAAAGGCGAGGCAGGCAAGTCGATTGATGACATTCCCGGCGACCCCAACCCCTCGAGTGGGAGCGGCACCCCTCTGCCCAACCAGAATATTTTGAGGCGACCTGTTACGAAGGCCCTGGATGGCCTAAAGTTTGGCCAAAGACTTGGCGTAAACTCGAAGGCGCTGCGCGATATGCACCTCACGCCAAACCTCCGGCCGTCAGAGGGAACGCAAGAAGCACAGGGGATGGATCCTTCTCGAGACTATGTCCGGAGGGCTCATGAGCATGAAGTCCCGTATAGATCTGCGAAGAGGAAGCTTAAGCTTGCCCTGAAGGAGTATTATCGTGGCCTTGAACTTTTAAAATCATATGCCTTGCTGAACCGAACTGCGTTCCGGAAGATCAACAAGAAGTACGACAAGGCAGCCAACGCTCACCCACCCTTGCGTTATATGTCGGACAAAGTCAACAAGGCATGGTTCGTCCAAAGCAGGGTCCTCGATAGCCACATTCACGCCGTCGAAGACCTCTACGCTCGCTACTTCGAGCGCGGGAACCACAAAGTGGCCATGGGCAAGCTGCGCAGCGCAAATGGAAAGCTGGGACAGTATACAGCCAGCGCCTTCCGCAGCGGCCTCCTTATTGGCACCGGTGCCGTCTTCGGAATCCAGGGGCTCGTCAACGCAGCCACCATCCTGCGGAATAATTCTGACCCGGTAATCCATCTACGCACTGGTTATCTTCTTCAAATATATGGGGGATACTTCCTCGCTTTATACTTGTTTTCATTTTTCTGCATAGACTGCAGCGTCTGGGCTGCTAATAAAATCAACTACGTATTTATTTTCGAGTTTGATCCACGCAACAATCTCGACTGGAGGCAACTAGCAGAGTTCCCTTCATTCCTCACACTACTACTTGGATTATTTGTTTGGATTAATTTCTCAGATGTCGGCAGCCCCGACATGTATTTGTATTACCCTGTTATTTTAATTTTTGTTACTTTGGTTTTCATCTTTCTGCCCGCACCGGTATTGTTTAATCAGAGCCGGAGATGGTTTGCATATGCACATGTGAGTTATCCGGAATAGAATGTGCGGGAGAAATGCTAACTTCAAGCAGTGGCGTTTACTTCTTGCTGGATTATACCCTGTTGAATTTCGAGATTTCTTTTTGGGAGATATGTACTGTTCTTTGACATATGTTACGGCTGTTAGTATACCCCCCACCATTTGTTGCAATGGATGCACTGACAATTGTCTAGAATATTGAGCTTTTCTTTTGCCTTTATGCGAATCACTGGGCTGACCCGCCTCAATGCAACTCTGGGCACTCTCGTCTCCTCGGATTTTTTACTGCGCTTCCGGGAATTTGGCGTGCTCTACAGTGCCTTCGTCGATACTACGATACTCGATCTGCGTTTCCCCATCTTGCCAATTTTGGCAAATACAGCACGACAATCCTTTACTACATCACACTGTCGCTATACCGTATCAAAGAGTCCCATACGCACCTGGCCATTTTCATCACTGTCGCCGTTGTCAACTCCATCTACTCTACGCTCTGGGATCTCTTCATGGATTGGTCTCTACTGCAGCCCTCTGCGAAACACAAGTTCCTTCGCCCAGTACTGGGGTACAAGTCGCCATGGTACTACTACTCAGCCATAGTCCTTGACGTTCTCCTCCGCTTCAACTGGATCTTCTATGCCTTCTTCACGCACAACACACAACACAGCACCATGGCCTCATTCTTCATCTCATTCTCGGAAGCGAATCGCCGCGGTGTTTGGACGCTATTCCGTGTTGAGAACGAACACGCAGCTAACGTGATGCGGTTTAAAGCCTCGCGCGACGTACCGCTTCCTTACAAGCTGCACGACACAGACGAGACGTCAGCCTCAGAGTCGATGGTTCAGCCTGTTGGGGAGGACGGCGAGAACGCCGAGCTGGCGATGGTCCACTCGGGCAGCTTGCGACCCACCCCTAGCTCGGGACAGAGTCGATTCCGCGCGCGAACATCATCAATGGCCAGGGCAGAGGAGCAAGGGCCTGGTACGATGAGGCGACGGATGACGATTACGAAGATTATGGCGGAAGCACACACGCAGGATTTCGTGAAGAAGAAGGGCAGGGAAGGGGTGACGGGCGAGGCTGCCACGAGGGAAGAGAGTAGCTGGGAGAGGGAGAGCAGCGATGACGATGAGGATGATGGTAGCCCGAGCGAGGAGAGGGAGGAAGAGGAACTGACGAGGCAAGAGACGGAGGCGGTTCGGCAGGCACAGAAAAATGCCGGGAGGGAGGTACTGGAAGGGGTGGCTGGCGAGGCTGCCACGAGGGAAGAGAGTGGCTGGGAGAGGGAGAGCAGCGATGACGATGAGGATGATGGCAGCCCGAGCGATGAAAGGGAGGAAGAGGAACTGACGAGGCAAGATACGGAGGAGGTTCGGCAGGCACAGAAAAATGCCGGGAGGGAGGGACTGGAAGAGATACAATAGATGCATGATGGCTTCGGCCCTAATCTTTCCGGACGTTGGATGCACAATCCTTGGAACTTGGCGTATGAAGTGAGCATACTGTAACAATGCAGCACTTTTATTACCCCCGAATGCCTGGGATGTTACGAAAACGGTGAGCCGTTTGAGCTTCGCTGTGCCTCATTTGTGCCTGGGATAGGCCACAAAATGTCAGAATGGTTGGAGGGAACGTGTTGCCGAGGCGCCAATTGTCGGCCCCTCCGATGGTGGAGTGCGTGCGGGGCATGCTGATGTTCGCTATCCGAGACGACTGATTGGCCCGTGGGAATATCTTCAGCAAATGCAGCCCACCCGTCAGCTTCCACTCAGCTCCTTCGTATTTTCAGCCGCGTACAGCCTTGTACTGTACTAGACCGCTCTATATCTGTATATATATGTGTGTTTTGGGATATTTATTTCTAGGCTTCCTCTTCTTCCTTCTTGCTTTTACTATATCATCTCCCTCGCTGCGTCTTCTGTCTTGAGTTTTGTATATTCCCACAGATCCCATACATATTATATTCCCTCCCATCCAAGTACCTGTCCTGCCCCGCCTTTCCCCGCATATACTCACGTAATGGTCTCTATAGCTGAAAAGCATACGTCTCTCCGCGGCGAAATCGAAGGCGCCTTTGGTCAGGTATCCGCCCTCGTCAATGCCTCCCTAGGCCCTGTCAATGCCGCATACCCTCACAGACCCTCGAACGAGCCCCTCAAAATTGATGGCTCCAAACGTGCCGACTTAGGGAAGGTAGAGCCCGAAGATATCCAGGCTCTCCTCCAATCCTTTCACGACCAGGCACATGGCGTCCAGGATGACAGCACACTCCTCCTTGAGCGTCTCGTAACAGGCCTGTCCCGCCTGCCCGAGGACTCAAAGACAGGGAAGCATCTCACAGACAACTTTGTGAACACTCTGTGGGATGCCCTACCGCACCCGCCTACCTCGTCATTAGGAAACCAATTCAAATACCGAGAGGCGGATGGCCGGAATAACAATATCAGCCATCCAAGTCTCGGGCAGGCGGGCAGTCACTACGCTCGGTCAGTGAAGCCCGAGATTCTGCAAAATATCCAACTCCCAGACCCAGGGGATATCTTTGACGAGCTCATGGACCGTGGGGATGCCTTTGAGGAGCACCCAAACAAAATTAGCAGCGTTTTGTTCTACATGGCCGCCATTATCACTCACGACATATTCTGTACTAATAGCAAAGACAACACCATCTCAGATACGAGCTCGTATCTGGACCTCAGCCCATTGTACGGGAAAAATGGAGAGGAGCAAAAGCTGATTCGCACGTTCAAGGATGGAAAGCTGAAACCGGATTGCTTTTCTGAGAAAAGGACATTGGGGTTGCCGCCGGGAGTAGGCGTTTTGTTGATTATGTTCAACAGGTTCCATAATAAGACCGCGACAATGTTGGCATTGTGAGCTTTTTTCATTGTATCACTGTGATGAAGCTAACATGACTAGGATCAATGAGAATGGCCGATTTACAAAGCCAAAGGACGACGAAACGAGCAAATGGGCAAAGTATGACGAAGACCTATTCCAGACGTCGAGGCTCATTACCTGCGGGCTGTATGTCAACATCATTGTGAAAGATTACGTTCGCACGATTTTGTCTTTAAATCGGACATCGTCGACATGGGCCCTGGATCCACGAGCCGTTAATACAAAAACTATGTTCAATGTTCCCGCTCCAGAGGGGGTGGGCAATAGCGTTTCCGCCGAGTTTAATCTTATTTACCGCTGGCACTCGGCCATCTCAGAACGAGATGACAAATGGATCCAGGAAGAGTACGAAAGGATTTTCCCAGGAAAAATCCACAAAGACATGCCACTCCATGAACTCATGGGAGGGCTTGGAAAGGTCGTCGCTGCCCTACCGGAAGACCCATTGGAGCGTCCATTTGGCGGGCTGACTCGCAACGAGGATGGGACGCTGCCTGACGAGGGCCTTTTGGAGATCCTTACGTCGTCTATCTTGGATGTTGCTGGGTCATTCGGGGCCAACAGAGTTCCCACTATAATGAGAAGCATCGAAATTCTTGGAATAATGCAAGCCCGCCAGTGGAACCTGGCAAGCCTCAACGAGTTCCGTCTATTTTTTGGTTTGAAAGCGCACGAGACATTCGAGGAAATCAACCCCGACCCTGTAGTGGCCCAGAAACTCAAGAACCTGTACGACTCGCCCGATTTCGTTGAGCTCTATCCCGGCCTTACGGCTGAGAAAGCTAAGCCTCCTCAATCACCTGGATCCGGTCTATGCGTCAACTACACCATTAGCCGCGCTATCCTATCTGATGCCGTCTCTCTTGTTCGCGGTGATCGCTTCTACACAACTGATTTCAATGGTAGATCCTTGACAAATTGGGGGTTCACAGCCTGCAACTTTGATACGAAAGTTGACCAAGGCTGTGTCATGTACAAGCTAATTCTTGGTGCATTCCCGGAGGCGTTCAAAGGCAACTCCATCTACGCTCACTTTCCATTTGTCACGCCAGCTGAGAATCTTGTTATCCAAACGAATATCGGCACAGCAAAACTCTACGACTGGAACCCACCGAAGGTGACACCAGAGGTCATTTCCATTGATAGCTATGATGCGGTGGTGAAAATCCTGAATGACAAGACCAACTGGAAGGTCACTTGGGGAGACTCGATTGAGTTCCTCGTCTCCCAGCCCAATGAACGGTACGGCGACACTTTCTGCCTGGCTGGTGACGACCATGCGAACGAGGAGTCGCGGAAACTTGTCATGAAAGTCCTCTATCCCAATGACTGGAAGAAGGAAGTCAAGGCCTTCTATCAAGACATCACGGCGAAGCTTCTGAAAAAATACGCGTATCAGATTGGCGGCGCGAACTGCGTCGACATTACGAGAGATGTGGGCAACTTGGCACATACACACTTCTCAGCCAACCTGTTCTCGCTGCCGTTAAAGACAGAAGAGAACCCTCGCGGTATTTACACGGAACAAGAGCTCAATATGATCCTGTCTCTCCTCTTCTTCGCCATCTTCTACGACATCGACCCCAAGAAGTCATTCCCGCTCAAGACGGCCGCCAAAATGCTCGCAAAATCCCTTGGGACCCTCGTCTTGCTCAACGTAGAGTCCGTGGCGCACTTTGGCAAGATTGCTGAGTTCGTTGAGAAAATACGGACAAAAAACCCCCTTGAGGATTATGGCACGCACACGATCCAACGGCTACTACAGAGCGGTCTCAGCACGAAAGAAATTGTATGGGGACAGCTGTTGCCGACAGCGAGTAGCATGGTAGCGAACCAGAGCCAACTGTTTTCTCAAGTGTTGGATTATTACCTCACAGACGGCATCGAGCACCTGCCAAAGATGCAAGAGCTCGCAGAGCACGAGACGGACGAGAGTGAAGACCTGTTGCTACACTAGTAAGTCGAAGCCCCCGAAACACGCCCTCGCCGCACCTCCCAGCTAACAGACCCAGCTTCATGGAAGGCGCCCGCCTCCGCCACACCGCTGGTCTCTTCCGCGAGGCCGCAGCCGAGATGACAGTCCAAGACCACGATCGCACCCTCCACATCCCCCAGAACCACCGCATCCTCGCCAACATTGTGCGCGCCTCACGCGACCCGGCTGCCTTCCCCGATCCGCTCAAGGTAGACGTCACACGCCCCCTGGATAGCTACATCCACTACGGCTACGGGCCCCACGAGTGCGCCGGCGTCGACGCGAGCAAGATCGCGATGACGACAATGTTTAGGGCCGTGCTGAGGCTGAAGGGTTTGAGGCTTGATCCGGCGAACCGGGAAGGGGTGAGGAAGGTGCCTGCCGAGCATGGGTATACGGTTTATTTGAAGCCGGATTGGAGTGATATCTGGCCTATTCCAACGAGTTTGAAGATTAGGTGGGATGGGCCTGCGCTGGTGTAATTTGCGAGTGGACAAGGGGGTAGTCCTTTGAGATTGGATATGTCGCTATATGCTTTCACGTCTTAAAATTTATGGGCTATCTATGCAGGTTGAGATGAGCTGGAAAGCTACAATTTGGATGTGTTTGTTTTGAATAAATGCAACATTTGATTCTGTACATCTAGTTTGCTTCGTGCATCGTATAATCGTTACAAATAATATAGTACAACACATACTGGCATATGGCCGTTGTCCATCCCTTTAACTCCGTTTCCTCCCAGGCCCGTCATTGAGAGTCGTACATCTACAAGAACAAACTGCCAAACTATATACATCCAGTCTTGTGACAAAAAATACCAACGTCAAATGAGTTCCGCACTAATCTCGACTGCGATTGCTCAACCATCTCTTTAACACCACCTCTCTGACCGTATACCTCGCTAGCACTTCATCGACACGCATGCCCTCCTCATACACAGGCGGAGGAACATCAACGTAAACCAGTACCAGTGTCTTCTTCACCTGGCCATTCACGCGGTTCACGCAGTGCAGCCAATTCCACTTTTTGCTCTGCCTCTTTTGCACGTCTTTCGCGATCGCAGCGTTGCTAGACCAGTAAGAATGACTGTACGTCGGCAGGATCAGTACTGCAAACTCAGCGTGCGAGAAGACAGGACCGCGATTGTAGAGCAAGTAGTCGACGCCAAATTTCGTGCCGCCGCGCACGCACCAACCAAGACTGCGGAAGTGGTGGTAAACAACATATGAAAGGAGGAACGGATCATCTGGACGGTTCTGGGGCGTGGCAGATACGGGGAAGTAGGAGGTTTGGCGGAAGAGCGGCAGAAGGTCTTGAGGAGGGATTGGCGCGTGGCTGTGTGCGTCCTGGATCGAGAGAACACCTAGGCCATACGAGAGAAAGAAGGCCTCTTCCATTGTGAGTTGGATGTGCTCTTGGTTGCGAATTTCGACGAGTGTGTCGTCTACTTCAGTGTTTTTAGGCGGAGTTGGTGGCTTAGGTTTTGAGAAGTCCGCACTGATGGGATCCGATGGCAGGAATGTGGTCTGCTCAATGGTGGGTGAGAATCGAACACTCTTCTTCCGGTTCAAAGGCGTAGGCCGGTTTGAAGTCTCTTCGGCTGATACATCGCTATTCGTCGATGTATAGGTCTCGGTTTCACTCGAAATCGTAGCAGCAACCGGTTTGTGAAGCGGGCGGAGTAGCAAGTCAACTTCAGTGACGGGAGGGGACTTGTATCCCGGTGAGGTCGCATGCCCATTCGGAATTGTTGTTTTGTCTTGTGGTCTGCCATTGCTGTCGGCCATCTTGGTCGCCTGTTCGACGACAGGACATGTATGGCTGGCCACAATCGATGTTGGACCATTGCAAAGGTCTAGGTCGCATTGGGAGTTTGGCAGACGCAGCAATTCTCCCGGACCAACAGGTGGAACGAATGTCTTCTTGATCGATTGACTTTTGTTATCATCGGCTACTTCGTTCGCCCGTTCGATTGAAGGGCTTGTAGGGTTGGCCACGGTTGATGTCGGACCATTGAAAAGGTGTACGTCGTATTGGGAGTTTGGTAGACGCAGCAATTCTCCTGGGCCAACAGGTGGCACGAATGCCTTCTTTGTTGATTTGATTTTGCTGTCTCGTAGGGCCACATCTGATAGGATTCCAAGCTGCTGCTCCTCTCGCAGCTTCTGATCTATAGCTTCGCGACCGATTCTTGCCCTCTCCCACTTGGCCTGTTGTCTCTCTGCACGCCTCTGCCTCGTCACTTCTTCGCTCGTCTTGGAGGCGTTGGAACCAACCCGGCGCTTCTCACGGTCAAGCCAACTAGGCTCACTCCGACTCAAGCTGCCCTTACCGAAGAACCCTTCCCGCCAAAGAGCATGGGCAGATCTTTCGTCCGTGACATGGATAGAACGAAGTTCTGGTGAGAACACCCCCTGGTATAGAGCATGAGGATGTGACGAGGGGGGGCTGATAGTCTGTTGGAGCCATGTGTACAAGATTTGGACCAGGGAGATCGGGTTATGTGGAACGAAGGTTGGGAGAGGGAAGGTTCGTAATGGCGTTGGGTGGGAATATAGCTTATTTATCTGCTGTGTCCTGGTAGGCCCGCGAGGTCTGCCATTACCGCCTGTCCCGTTCTTGGGAGAGGCTATATCCACGGTCGCATTTGACCCTGTGGAATCTCCATTGGCATTCATCTCAGGCTTGATTGGATCACCATTGACGGTAACGTCTGGTTTGGAAGATGCTTCATTTATTAACTCTTTTGGTTTGAATTGTACGCCATTGACGGCTGTGACTACTTGGGTTGTGTCTTCCATGACGGAGACCTAGATCTTCATTGATACATCATCTGCCTGAGATGTCTGGTCAGCATCTATCCATCGTTGTTTATTACGACCAAGCTGAGGGGTAACTTCTTGCTCAGATACCGTTGTAGTCTTCTCAGAGAGAATTGAGCCAACAGAGAAGAACGACAATCAAAGTTAAGTCGGTTTCTAGGCCACGGAATGTGTCATCACCGCAAGAAGAAGAGCTCAGGGGAAGCTTCAAATTGGAACGTGTTTTGAGAGAGAACAAGACTTACGTATTACAACATTTCGTACAGCTTCCGAAGTGAAGCTGTGGAATGGTTAAAAGTAAAAAGGAAGATGGAGAGAAGGTAGAGAAGATAATAGAGAAGGTTGTTTTTGAGGAAGTTGTGTAGAAGTGAAGAGAAGAAGTGAGGAATTTCTTTTTCGTCTAGCAACACACTTCAAGTAGGGTAACTGCTAAATCCCGCCCCACTCCACCACCCCGCCCCGCTCCGCTGCTGTTGCTGGCCCGTTAATCTTCCCAAAATTACGGACGAAGCCAACCGGAAGGCCGGCCACAATGTTACTCTAAACTGAACTGAGTAGCTCACCTGTACATCCCAAATTTGGGGAATCCGGACAGGGGAAAAAAACATGAACCATATACAACAACCATAGAAGTGAGAAGAGAAGTAGAAGAGACGGCGCTGCATGGCGAGTTTGGTGCATTCTACGGTGAACCCAGTGGCTGGAGACCGAGACGAGACTATGCAGAATGAATCGACCTCTACACTTGTGATATGCATTGCCTGGGCGTGCGCGGCGTGGTGCTTCTTTATCCTGCTCGTGCAGCTTATCGGCTTCACTCAACTGTGAGCCAGCTTCCCTTTGAATGCTGATTGATGTTGTAGAAAGCTTATTTTTTTTACAGTTACCGCCGCTACTCCACAATCCCAACTCTGGCTGCATCCCTCGACCTCCCCGAAGATGAAATTCCTCACGTCACAATCCTTCGTCCTGTAAAAGGGCTGGAGCCACAACTATACGAGTGCCTGGCAGCTACATTCAAGCAGACATATCCACAAAACAAGCTGACGATATACCTGTGCGTGGCTTCGCGTAGCGATCCAGCATACGCGACGCTGCAGAGGCTCATCGCCGACTTCCCCGGGTTTGATGCGAAGGTCTTTGTAGAGGAAGATGACCCGAACCTCAGTGGAGATGGTGGCCAGGAGACAAACTTGGGCCCCAACCCAAAGATCAGAAATATGAGCCGCGGGTACAGGGAAGCCAAAGGGGATATTTTATGGGTAATGGATTGCAACGTCTGGGTCGGAAAGGGTGTCACTGGGCGGATGGTGGACAAGCTTTGTGGATTTGCACCAGGGGGCCGGCGCGTTACGCCGTATAAACTTGTGCATCAGCTACCGCTTGTCGTCGACAGCGTAGGCGCAAGCAAAGGCGAAGAGGCTCGCGGGCTTCTGACCGATGAAAGCAACGAGGATAGCTCAGAAGCTCCCACAACGCGCAATGGCCACGGGGGTCTATTCAGCTGGGGCGGGGGCCGCCTGGAAGAAATCTTCATGGCAGGCTCACATGCCAAATTCTACACAGCCATCAATACCGTGGCCGTTGCTCCTTGTATAGTAGGAAAGTCCAATATGTTCCGTCGGTCTCATCTCGACAGCCTCACCTCGGCCTCAACATCGCCCTACGCGCCGGGCATCGACTTCTTTTCCAACAACATCTGCGAGGACCACCTTATCGGCGATCTTCTCTGGCGTAACCCAGTGCCTGAGCAAGTCAATGGCGAGAAATGGAGGAATCATGGGCTGGTGTTTGGAGATGTGGCTATTCAACCAATGGCGTCAACTAGCGTCGCGGACTACATAGCAAGGCGAGTAAGGTGGCTCAGAGTTCGGAAGTGGACTGTCATACTGGCGACACTTGTAGAGCCGGGCGTTGAGAGTATCCTTTGTTCAGCATACGCCGCGTTTGCTATGACCACCCTGCCACAGCTTCGGGAGGCACTAGGACTGCCAAGCTCGTGGACGGCATTCGTCATCGTCTGGGCAATGTACATTACGGTATGGATGGGTGTTGACCGACTCACGTACAACAAGCTGCACTCTGTTGCATCGGTAGAACTGGACGAGGATACTCCAAGTTTCGCGCGGCCGCCGCAGGGACCCAGGAGGCGTTTCGGGGAATGGTTTGCCGCGTGGCTCGGAAGAGAGGTGCTAGCTTTGCCCATTTGGGTCTTTGCTGTTCTGGGAGGGACAACGGTGAAATGGCGCAATAAGACGTTCTGGGTGGGCATGGACATGAAGGTGTACAAATACGATGGAGAAGAATCGAATGACGAGGCTGCACCGGGAGCAGTCACAAATAAGGCAAGAAGCGACTAAAATAGATGAGATAATTGACTACAAAGTCAAAACGATAGTAATGAGAGGTAACATAAGCTTAATGGAGAAGATGAAGAACTGTATTGGATTCCCTAGTTGATGTTTTTGGCTCTGTGCACGCCGGACGACATTAATCACAATTATATACCAAAATACAAGACACCGTGCAAGGCAAATGGGGGCATCACAATAAAACAGCTGATATAGCCTAATACATCTCATTTCCACCAGCCATATATACAACTCAAGTCTATCGTCGTCAATCTATCTTTGCTCAAAGGCACCCTCAGTAACGCGCTGGTTCAAGTTCACTTCTGCGGCGTTGCCCTATGGAGTCAAAGGGTATGGCGTAGAAGGGAGGGACTCCAGGTATGTGCGGTGGTGTTCGTTGGCCTGGAAGTGATGGTTAGAACCTGCGTCAATGGATTTTGAGATGAGAGTACGTACAAATGGCAGACCGCAATATGTGCAGGTGCAGATCTCCGGCTTATCAAGGTTGATGAAGACCCTGGGGTGGCCCAATGGACCTCCGCCACCATCGCATTCGACTGTCCTCTCGTGGATCCAGCGAACTGGTTGCTGGTGGATGAGCTCGATAGCTGCCGCCGGTGCAGGCTGCGGGGCGTTAGCATCTGAGTCTCACAATAAATCGCATCTAGCTCATCTCGCCATTATATCCCAAATTTAAAATGCGCCCCTGTACACCTTTCGTCCTCCTAGTTTTGGCATAGGCTTACCTGCAACTCGACAATCGTCTGCTCAAATCTCGGCCCGGACATAGCCAATTCCCTCGCCTTCTGGCTCCTCGACCAAGTAGTCGCCCTGTTCGGCTCTTGCATGGTCCTTAACTTCTGTGCATTCTCAACATTCTCATGCACAAGTACATCGTCCTCTTGCTGCTTTCCTTGAGGTAATTCATTCGTCTTCGAAACGTTCGGCACAGATGCGTTCGATGATGCCCTGCTGGAGATTGACAAGGCGCGGATAGAGCTGATTGGGGCCGACGCGCGCACACGGCGTGCCAGGAGTAGCGCTGCACGTCTATTGGCGGTTGAGAGCATCTTGAAGTGGTGGTGAAAGGCAATTGAGCAAAGCGTTCGGGCGGATGAGGTGAAGTTGGGGACTTGAAGTTCGGAGATATCCGCTTACATAAGCACATTATTGGATCATCGCAAGGCTGGAAATTATTTTGACGAAAGTCGTCCCCAAACCCCAACGATTAACTTAACGGGGAATACAGAAGCAGTTGCTTCATAAACCTAGTCCACAACCGTACACATTGATTTTTATCATTCAGAAATCACAGTTGAGCTACGATGTCAGGCTCACCAACCATGGCTGGCAAGCCGCCGAAAGCCATGTCTTCACGCCTCTTGACGATGAAGTTTATGCAACGCGCCGCTGCTTCGTCTCCTCTCTCCTCGCCTTCGACCCCGGACCAGCCCTCTGCCAAACGACAAAAGACCAGGGCCGATGATTCTCCCTTGGCCGGTTTCGACGTAAATGCCCTGGCCAACCAGAAGGCTATTGAGACTGCCCTTGCGAGCGAGGAGGCGAAACGTCAGATTGCACTTGACAAGCAGGCATCCGAAGCTGGCGATACAAGATGGGTGTTAAATTTCGAACAAAATGGGTCGGATAAAGGACCAGGATGGGGAAATTTGAAGATACAGCAGGCCAGTTTTTCTGCAATTGACAGAGACTCCGCGGCAACACCGAGGGTAATCTACCAGGCAGAGGAGACCTCGGATAATGCTATATTTGCAGGACGGAGGAGTTTTGGGAAGTTCAACCGGAAGCTAGAGGTACGAGGCATTTTTTATATATCTCGTTTGGGAGATACTCCGACCCCGCTGTAAGCGCCCCTGCTAATGAGAACCAGAAACTACAAGATCCAGAAGGTGACGACTCGTCGGATTCGGACTCGGATAATGATAGCGGGGAGCTGGAAGCCGAGGGTAGCAATAGTGATGGCGACGACCCCACGAGCCAACTGATGAAGACCGCTCGAGACGAAGCTGCCAGAAAGTTGAAGGCTGAGCGGAAATCCAAACGAAAGGCAGAAAAGGCCGAGCTACTCCGGCTGGCCGAGAAACGAAAGAAGAAGAACGTGAAACTGAACAACTTAACATCCATATCGGGCGGCAGTGGCGCATCAAAGGGGACCTGCTACAAGTGCGGGGAGACTGGGCATTTCCTGGCAGACTGCCCAAAAGGGAAGAAGAGGGGGAGGGCAGACGACGACGGAGATCGCCCGAGGTCCTCAAATAAATCAAGGAAGTCTGGCTGATCAGATACCCAAAGTAGCTGCCGCCAGTATCGAGGCCCGAGACAGCTTCCCGCTTAAACATGGCTCGGCGGACCGGCTGGTACTGCCATCAACATATATCCATGCTATATTACAGTGGCTGTCGATATAGAGAGCCCACCCAGTCGACCTTCTCCAATTCTCCAGTTCCAAGGCGTCTATGCGACGAAGGGCTTGCATTGATTACCGAAAGATTTCGATTGTCTGCCAGTCATCATAAAATCACATGCGGCAATGTGGAGTCGCTAGCTGCTATACCTCGATAGAGACACTATTGACACGGCTTGCGGGCCTTTTGTTGTAGTGGTGGCAGGAGGGAGATGAGACAGCGGAAGAGTGGCTAGGGTTGGCCGCTTGCCATGGGTTTCAGTTTGGAAACGAAACAATTTCTACGCACACATGTAGATTGACGTTAAGGGCCGAGGGAAGGCAAGGCGATACGTGACAAACCCCTGACTATAAATACTGGGGTTGTGATGCGGGTCGTTCCTGGGGGGTAAATTAGCACTTCTTTATCCGCATAATGATGTGCCTTTCTAGAAGGCCGTTTGCCTGACATCCGACCCAGCCGATGCAGTCTGGGCTGTCGTGGGTTAGGTATATCGCGCCGTCCCGGTTAATGGTAGTCTCCTTAGACGACATGCATCATTTTTGCTATGTGGAATGCGAATACTGCCTGTAATTCTGGTTATTGCGAGGCTGAATGAACTGTGACTATGTAAACCTAAGCACATTAAAGTTGTATGGAAGAACTGGTTTCCATCCTGTAAGTTAACCCATTCTGTAAGGGGAGCCATTCGGTTTAATGGGAAAGAAAGAGAGCATCCATACTCCGTAGGTCTTGCGAGTGCGTACTTTACTCTACCCGCATAGCTGACCCGTCGTCGATCAACTCGTATTACGTGTCCATGAGTTCTTTTTGTTGATAAGAGGCTTGATATATGTTGTGGCGTTGTAATATCAGGCACCGATATATACTTTCCAAGCCGTGAAAGACACAGAACACCCCTGTCACTGGTGCTTTAGTGGAATCGATCGACATAAAAAATTGGGAGAGTGAGATGAATGAGATGAAAGAGACGGGCGGGAGGAAGGGGAACGGCGAAACTGCATGCGCCACCATTCATATACTTATGTACAGGGGGGGTTTGTCTGAATTTCCTCTCTGGGTCATCCCCACGGCGCCGTGCCGCGCGCTCCGAGATGCTAAACGCGAGACGTGGACAGCAAGCTGCTTCGTTGGCATTGGCATTGTCGTCTCACCCTGGCAAATGACAAAAGGTCTTTGACAGAGTGTCAGAAGCGGCATCACGGCAAGGAGTAAGTAAGTAAGGCAGGCGGCGACTGGACTTCCTCTTGCGGCGCGGCGGCAATGTATGATTGAATCCCAGGATCTTGCAACTATTATAGTACTACTACTGTACAGGAGCGGGCACCTAGGATGGGCATCCAGGACTGGCACAGTACATACATTACATACATATATGCATACATATATGAAATGCATATATGCATGCATTCTTACATACGGAGATATACTGGAGAGATACCTGCATGAGCACCATTGACGGTATGGCGTCAAATGTATATACCTTGAACTCTTCACCGCACTACTGTACTACTGACTAGCTACAGGAGTAAGCACCTATATGCGCTGGTCTATGTGCATCTCCGTCCCTTTCCCCTTTCCCCTTTCTCCTTTCCCCTTCTCCATCTCTATCCCCGTCCATTCCTATCCATCTCCTTCTATTTCCACCTCTTCCTTGCCGAATATTCTCCTTTGGCAACGTGCGAGAAATAGGCCGAAAGGAGACGGGAGACAGGAGACAAGCAGGGAGGGCATTGACGCGCGAGATCTCTTACGGGGATTTTCATATGAAATCATATGAAATCCATAGGCCTTTAGTGGACAGGTCTGTCATAACTTGACCGGGCACATGAGAGTCAGAAGACTGCTACTGCCCAGTGGAAGCTTACAGCCAACACCAACACCAACACCAGTACCAACACTACCACCATCGTGTTCCACCTGTTCCACCAATTCCCAGGCAACGGCGTCTATAAGACAGGCACGACGCGCCCCGTCAAACCCCTTCTTCCTACAGCAAACCTCCTCATCCTCCTTGTCAATTGTGTCGTCTTCTTCTACAAGCAGAGCAAGCTCTTTTAGTCGCCATCGCCGCCTTCATCGCCATACTTTCGCTGTTACCCTTTCATCGCCCCCCTCTGCATTCTCTGCATTCTCTGCCGCAGCATCCCCATCTCCTGTGTCGTTGCCGCTGCCGTTGCCTCCGTTACCAAGTCGTCGTCGTCTCGCACAGACCTTGGTGGTGCTTCCAGCCTCGCGAGCTTCCCCAGCCTGCGCCAGTGTTCATAGTGCTCCGCTAACAGCCGCCCCGCCTCAACCTCACGTCGCCCGCCCAGTGGTCCCCAACACAAAAACCAGAGCTTACACGCTCTTTTCTAATAGAACATCATCTACGAACTTCCTCCCGACCTTCACTTTATCACCAACCCTTCGACGCGCCCACTGCACCGCAGCAGCCATGCCGACCCCCTCCCAGCCCCAGACGCCCACTACCCTGGACAGCCCACTTCGTGAGCACAGACAGAGGCCCGTGGAAAGGTTGACAGACAAGCTCGAAACCCCATCTCTCGACGATCGCCAGTATCGCGTCATAAAAATTGCCTCGAACCAGCTTGAGGTGCTGCTCGTCCACGATGCCGACACCGACAAGGCCAGTGCTGCCATGGATGTCAATGTAGGGAACTTCAGCGACCCCGAGGACACGCCTGGGATGGGGCATGCCGTCGAGCATTTATTATTTATGGGCACGAAAAAGGTCTCTATGCTCCCAGCTACTCCATGAATCTGTTTGCAAGGTACCTATGCTGATTGATTATAGTATCCCGTGGAGAACGCATATTCACAGTACCTCTCGGCACACTCTGGAAGCTCCAATGCCTATACTGCCGCCACATCCACGAATTATTACTTCGAAGTCGCCGCAAAGGCAGCTGAGTCCGCCGAGGACACCGATCGGTCACCGTTATATGGAGCCCTGGATAGATTTGCGCAATTCTTTATCGAGCCGCTCTTCCTCCCCTCCACCCTCGACCGAGAGCTACGCGCCGTAGACTCCGAGAATAAGAAGAACCTACAGAGCGATCAATGGCGGCTACACCAGCTTGACAAATCGCTTTCCAACCCAAAACATCCCTACTGCCATTTTTCCACGGGAAGCCTGGAGACTCTAAAGATCCAACCAGAAGCGAAAGGAATCGATGTCCGACAGGAGTTCATAAACTTCCATGAGAAGCATTACTCTGCAAACCGGATGAAGCTTGTTATCTTGGGTAGAGAGCCATTAGATGTTCTAGAGGAATGGGCCGTAGACCTGTTTGCAGGTGTGAAGAACAAGGACCTCGAGCAGAACAGATGGGAGGATGAGCAGCCACTGGGCAAAGACGAGCTGTTGACTCAGATTTTCGCAAAGCCAGTGATGGACTCCCGACTACTTGAGCTCACATTCCCATACTTGAACGAGGAGGACTTGTACGAGTCGCAACCCAGCCGATACATTAGCCATCTGATTGGCCACGAGGGACCTGGAAGCATAATGTCGTACATCAAGGGCAAGGGATGGGCCAACGGCCTTAGCGCCGGTGGATATGCAGTGTGCCCGGGCTCGCTGGGGCTGTTCAACTGCCAAATCAGACTCACCGAAGAGGGACTAAAGAACTACAAGGAGATCGTCAAGGTTTTCTTCCAGTACATCTCTCTGCTTAATGAGAGCCCACCCCAGGAATGGATATTCGAGGAGCAGAGAGGTTTAGCCGAGGTAGACTTCAAGTTCAAGCAGAAGTCTCCCGCAAGCAAGTTCACGAGCAAGATTTCTGCCGTTATGCAATTGCCATTGCCCAGGGAGTGGTTGCTCAGCGGGCACAGCAGGCTAAGAAAATTCGACCCGAAGGCCATTAAGGCTGGACTTGCATATCTCCGACCAGACAACTTCAGGATGTCTGTGGTAAGCCAGACATTCCCAGGTGGCTGGGACAAGAAGGAGAAGTGGTACGAAACCGAATACAAGTACGAGAAGATTCCGCAAGAATTTATCGCCGAGATCGAGAGTGCTGCATCCAGCACCAAAGCCAGCAGGCTGTCTCAGCTCCACCTGCCACACAAGAACCAGTTTATTCCAACGAACCTGGATGTTGAAAAGAAGGAAGTCAAAGAGCCTACAAGAGCCCCAACATTAATCAGAAACGACGACATGGTCCGTGCCTGGTTTAAGAAGGATGACACTTTCTGGGTTCCAAAAGCCAACCTGTTCATCCAGTGCAAGAACCCTCTTCCAAGTGCTACTGCTGAGAACACAATCAAGTCGAGGGTTTATGCTGAGCTGGTCAGGGATGCACTGGAGGAATATGCATACGACGCTGAGCTTGCCGGTCTTGATTATAGCGTCTCTAGCTACTCCGGTGGACTCGATATTCAGATTTCTGGATACAATGATAAGCTACCGGTGCTCCTTGAGAAGGTTCTGGTGACAATGCGCGACCTCGAGGTCAAGCAGGATCGCTTTGCAATTGTCAAAGAACGACTCCTCAGGGGTATGCGCAATTGGGATTACCAGCAACCTTACAACCAAGTGGGCGACTTTACGAGATGGCTCAACGTCGAAAAGGGCTTCATCAGTGATCAATTGCTCGCCGAGTTGCCCCGTTTAGAGGCCGAGGATATCAAGCTTTACTTTCCTCAACTCCTGCGCCAGGTACACATCGAGACTCTTGTCCACGGTAACCTGTACAAGGAAGATGCCCTCAGGTTGACGAATATGGTGGAAACTACACTGAAGGCAAGGGCGCTTCCACAGGCTCAATGGCCAGTGTTCCGCTCCCTGGTTTTCCCTCCTGGCGCCAACTTTGTTTACCACAAGACTCTCAAGGACCCTGCCAACGTCAACCACTGCATTGAATACCTGCTTTACGTCGGCGACAAGGCTGACCGTGCCTTACGCGCCAAATGCCTGATGTTGGACCAGATAACCCATGAGCCAGCATTCGACCAGCTGCGAACGAAGGAGCAACTGGGATACGTAGTATTCAGCGGAGCTCGGACCACCTCTACGACGATCGGCTACCGCTTCATCGTTCAGAGTGAGCGAACCCCGGAATATCTCGAGAGCCGCATCGACTCGTTCCTCGCCAATTACCTGACGACACTGAAGAACATGTCTGACTCCGAATTCGAGGGCCACCAGCGTAGCTTGGTCACCAAGCGTATGGAGAAGTTGAAGAATCTAGACCAAGAATCTAGCCGGCTGTGGACACATGTTGCCAGCGACTACTTCGATTTTGATCTTTGTAAGTTGACTGTCATCTATTCCATATCATTTCTAACATAGAGTAGCATACGAGGACGCAGCCCAGGTCAAGGCCCTTACCAAGAAAGAAATGGTCGAGTTTTACGAGCACTACATTTCACCGTCATCGCCTTCCAGGGCCAAGCTCGCTGTACACCTTAAAGCCCAAGGCACGAGCAAGAAGTCTTCCACTGGTAGCATTGAAGACGACGTGAAGGGACTGAAGCTCACATCTGAGGACAAGACGGCACAGGAAACCCCCGTGGAAGGAAACGGCATCAAGCCGTGGGTTATCGACGATGTGCGCGCATTCAAGTCCAAGCTGGGCATTACACCTGGCCCACAGCCTGTGCGTGACCTGAGCGAATTTGAAGAGACGGACTCGAAGTTGTAAGATGGACGTAGAGGGGGGCTGGGGGGCAGGCAACGAAATACACTTCATGATGGATATGACGACATGGCATAAAGATGATGCATAGAGGGCATGATACCCGGCATGGTATGGAGCTTGGGAATGTGCATTTGCAAAGACGTAGATAGATTATTATCGGTTACTAAACCAGTTTTGGCGGTTTTGGGACCCGTTGGCTCGAGAGGGGCAGGCGGGTCTTGGACATGCAATCGTCAGGGGTGGGCATCACGTATTTGCCCGAGAAAGGATTGATAGAAGTATGTAAAAGAAGGATAGAGCCATTCATAGTAAATCGAAACTTTTTAGAAAAGGAGGACAGAACCATTCATGGTAAATCGAAACTTTTTAGAAAAGTGCAGCTTGAGCATTCCGGATACGTCTGCATTGTATGAGTATGGGAAGGAAGCTACTGTATGCGTGGTAAAACTTCATGATACCCTCACCACAGATCAGGTTCCCATGCAGCTGAGCAATAAAGATAAGTAAACATGAGCCCAATGCCAAGAACTAACCTCCATTCTTTGTATCACTCCATCCCATCGATGCAACCCCGATGACCAGGACGGCCACTGCTAACCTTGCCCCTCCAAAAGAACCCCGGTTCGAACTCGACCTTCCATCACCAACCCGAGGTATCATTCGAATTGTTTTTCGTGCTCTGCGCGGCACTCTTGTCGCCCCATGACTCTTGCTTGGAAGGCTCACCCCATGAACCTGCCGAAAACTCAATGCCAGTTGCATCCGGGAAGATTCGTTGAGATGTTCCGTTTTGATTTGGACGGTTCTTGTAGCCTGACCACCTAGAGTTGCTGGAAGAGTCGTTATTGTTGGAGTTGGAGTTGTCTGGGCCAGTGCCCCAGTTATCGTCTCCTGAAGAAGCATTGTTGTTATTTGTGCCCCGGTTATTTTCTCCTGAAGATGCATTGTTGTTATTTGTGCCCCAGTTGTCGTCTCCTGAAGATGCATTGTTGTTGTTACTCGTTCCCCAGTTATCATCTCCTGACGATGCATTGTTCTTGTTCTGATTCGAGCCCCAGCTATCATTTCCTGATGAGTTGTTGTTGTTGTTGTTATTGTTATTGTTATCAGTGCCCCAGGTGTCAACTTGGCCAGGAGAATCGTTATTCGCATCGTCGTTTCCAGTTCCCCATGCATCGTCGTTCGAGTTGTCGTTCGCATTGTTGTCGGCGGTATTCCAGCCAGAATTACCATTCTGATCATCGTCATTGTTGAATGAACCTGGCATGGGTTTGGAATCACCTGTTTTTGACGATGAGCGCTTGTTGTTGTCGTTGTTATCTACAGGTTCTACCTTACCTCGAGAGTTGTTCCTTTGGCGATTAAACTTGTTGCCACTATTGTTGTTAGAACCTTTACAAAATATTGCCACACAGAAAGCCATATTCTCATACCTCGAATAGTACTTATTTCCTGGAGGGCCACCGTTTTGCATTCCCTGGTCGCCTCCGCCCCCTCGCTGTTCACACTGAACGGCCATCTGCCACCCATGCCTCCCATCATGCCAGCCCAAGGATTCGCCCAAGCACTTGTTGGCGGTGCGGGTGTTCCAATTGGAACATGCTGTGCCTGCAATGGAACCAACGAGCCACCAGGGTTTCCATACATAGGACCATGATAAACGCGGAGCATTCCAGTCCTGGCGTCAAAGAAAGCATTCGGACGCGGATCAGATGCGTTTTCGAGGACATCCTCACGGATGATGACTTCTGCTCTCGAAGGCAAGATGAGACGCGACATGTTCTTAGTGATGAAAGAGCTTAGGTTTTGTAAAGTGCGTCGTTGTTCAGGGGTCTGTGGAGGCGAAGGTGGAATTTGGGTTTGAGATACTGAGGTTTTATTAACCTATAAATGTTGAAAGCGAGATTTCATATACGGGTGGGTCTCACCTGGATAATTGTTGTCTGGGGTGTCCTTCATCCCTCGAGGTGAATTTGACGTGCTTTTAGATTCGCCCCAATGGTCTACCTCCTTCTTACCACCTTTAGGCGCGCATTTCTTGCTGCTCCCATAAACCTTCCCATTCTTCCCAACTGTATGTCTCTCATTGCAGTGAGCAGATGGCGTGCAGGCAGAGCAGCATATATTCTCTTCCTCATCCCCCCTCCTGGTATGCTTTAAGATACCTTTTGGTTGCTTGAAGCGAACTCTCTTGGATGGCGTGTCGGTCGACGTCTCAGACCGAACATCGCAACCGGAACAGCTGCAACATGTTGGGCAGCAGCCAGAGTTGTTTCTCGCACCCATAGGGCGGTGCTGGGCTGTATTTGATTGAGGAACCTCTGGTGATATATGTCTTCTCTGGCGAGGAAGGGTTCCACCAGCAATCCATTCAACAACGGAGGCCTGTGGCATAGTACTGCATCAAAGAATCAATGAGACATGACCTGGTCGGCCAAGGCTTTGAGGGCCTCTGGAATAGTAAGAATTGAATAGAAATATTGTTGTCTAGGTCTCTGTATGGCATGCAGCGTCCTTGTTCAAAGTGATCACAGTGGTATATATATTTGAATATTGTTAATGACGAGGGACGTGGAACAGATGGGAATAGTAACTGGACGAAGTCGATGAAGAGAGTCAAATATAGAATGATACTGATGTGGTATTGGACTTCAGTGAATCACGTTGATGACTCTATGGAAGTATGCTTGGTTTTCGGACAACGAGTAACTGAAGTTGAAGTTATGTCCGGGGTGGCCAGTGGATGTCACCTCTACGCGAGGCGGGAAGTAGACGAAGACCTGGCAAACGACAAACAATGCACATATCAGAGTGGCTACAGAATGAGAGCAGCCTTCTTGGAAGATTAAAAGATATAACGAGTTTGTATTGTATTTCGAAAATATGGTATCCTCCGCGTACGACGTAGAGAGCGGTCAAGAGAGCCTTCGGCTAGATAAAACCTTCCCCGTAGATAGATTGGGACAAGAAGAACTATAGAAAATACGTCCGAGATCGAATAAGTTTGTAAAAGAAGCGCCACATACGATTATAACTTTGCTTTGGTCTCCAGCTCAGTTTGCCTCCAGTCCTTGTTGACCTTCATATTCCGGTAATATGTCCACAGCCCAGCCCAACCCGCCAGCGGAGGCACCAGTAATAGCAGCCAAGCCCACCACTTCGGGCTCCCTTTCATGACGGTCGACATGACTCTTTCAATCTCACTCTTGAGCTCTTCTCTGCCACCGTCATTCCACACCACGACTCCCCTCCCGTCTCCTCGTGCCTCACATCTCTTCGCCTTCTCTCTGATATCGCCCTGGCTCATCACCCTGTTCTCTGCATCCTCGGCCGTCAAGTGCGCATCGCGTTCTCGTAGCCTCCTCATCTGTATTGCTGGATCCCTAACCGCGACAACCATGACAGTCCCGCAAAGCGTGTCCAGCCCGCTCTCAAACAGCAGCGGCACATCCAGGACAACCGCCCAGCAGCCGCGTAGATAACACTTCAAGAGCTGTCGGTACATTTCCATACGGACGGCAGGGTGCACAATCCCGTTCAGCACAGCCCGATCCTTCTTCCGCTCATCCGTGTCGCCAAAGACTCGCCGCCCCAGTGCGGGGCGATTCAGCGGTTGCCCTTTGCCATCGTCGGTTTTTGGGAGGAGGAGGTCTGGTGTGGTTGCGCCAAAGTGCGCAACGATCTTGTTGTAGCCTGCGGTGCCGGGTTCGACGACTTCTCGCGCAATGACGTCGGCGTCGATGATGGGGAGGGAGTATGGTGGTGCGCGGAGGATGCTGGACACTGTGGACTTGCCCGTTGCGATCGAGCCTGTCAGACCGAGGAGCAACATCTCGAGTGAGGTGCGAGGGGATTGTTGAGATTGGATTGGTGATGTTCAATTGAAAAGCATCCTCGTGGTGGCTTGAACGATTTGAAACCCAAATCCCAGCAAGAATGTTACTTGTCGGGGCCATATAAAGTCTGAAAAGGGACAAGGGCAAGGCTGCGGCCTACCATTACGTGGGGTCAGCCGAGGTAAACGCGGGGATATCGGAGTAATTTATACCGCAATATGACTTAGTCAGCCAGGCAATTAGACAGACAATTAGAACGAGGACTAAATATTAGTTGCCTTTATAATATAACGTATTTCACAAGCGAGTGGGCCACACAAGTGAGTGGGCCACCAAAACACC
>JPKE01004282.1:0-30065 GCA_000750995.1 Pseudogymnoascus sp. VKM F-4520 (FW-2644)
GGGGGAGGGAGGTGGTCATGTTTGGGGCGGTTGATGGATGATGGGTTGCTGGTTGCTGTGTGGTTGGGCTGGGCTGGGTTGTGGGTTTGCCCGGTGAGGTTAAATTGCTTTGCTTTGGTATGGTATGGTGGAGTTGGTGTAATGAGTGGGAGGATTTTATATAGGGCCCTTTTATATATCGTAGCTGATGTCAGCGGTTCAAATGTGAGATATGGGTACCTGGAGCGGGGAGGGGCGATCGACCGTTGAGCCGAGGCTCCCCGCAGAGAAGGTACTGGGTACAAACCAGGGGGGGTTATAGGTTGTAGAAACACCAACCGCTCCATAGAAGAAAGCTTAGTCGGAATTCGACGACGGTGATATTGAACGAAAAGCTGTGATATATCGAAGATGTGATCGTGATATAGTCGTGGCCATAAGCTTAGTCTGTTATATTTTTTCCGAGCTCCCTTCACAACCAATTTGCCTTCTCACGCAGATGCGCAAGTCATGTGAAAAGTGAATCCATTCCCAATGTCTGGCTACGCTACAGTGAATCAACAGTTAATACTTCCACTTCATAGTTTACTTTCATCGTAGGCCCTCTCATACAGCCTTCCCAATCTTTTATTCCGTCGCCTCAACGCCTGCTCTACGCCTCCCCTATCCCTCCTCCCAATACCCATCTCCAAGTCCACTTATCTAATTCTTCTGCCTCGGCTGGCTTCCATACGCTCTCCTCTTCACTGGCCTCTTATCCTTCGCCATCCTCGACCCAAACACAATATCCACCTTCGGCGGTGTGGTGAACCCAAAACTCCTCGCCACAGCCGCCAAATCCAGCTTCTGCACATCAAACACCGTGCGCAAGCTGTGTGCCGCGTACGCCGCCAAGTAACTGCGGAATCCCTCCTTCGCCGTGCGGTTGAGGTAGTAGTTGGACGAGATCAGCTTCTCGAGCTGCGCCTGGATGTTGATGAGTTTCGGGAGGTTGTACTCGACGAGCGGGACGCGAGCGGTGGTGAGGTATTGGATGAAGCCAACCTCGCTGGGGTGCAGGACGAGGAAGGACTTTCCCTTGCCGTTGGTACCACGAGCGGTACGGCCGACACGGTGGATGTAGTTGCGGGGCTCATCAGGGGCGTCGAATTGGATGATCCAGTCTACGGCTGGGATCTGGGAGATGTTAGTATTTGTAACTTGCAATTGAAGTAAGGGATAGGAAAACGTACATCAAGACCACGCGCGGCCACATCAGTGCAGATAAGCACACCCTCAGTCGCATTCACGAAACTGAAGAAATTCGCCGTCCGCTTCTGCTGCTTTTGCTGGCCGTGAAGGGCCAGGACCGGGAGGTCAATGTAGTTGAGCAGCTCCTCGTAGTACTTCACGCAGTTACAGCTCGAGACGAAGACAATGATCTTCTTCTTCTTCGCCAAGTGCTTCTTCAGAACTGTGAATAGCAGCCTGAAGCGCAGCTCGGATGGGCACACGATGTAGCCCTGCTCGAGGCCCTCAACGGTGCTGTGCTTGGTCTCCTCCTCAACGTTGACATAGAGCGGCCCCGGGCGGAGCGACACTCTCGCGAGATCCTCGACCTTGGTCGTCTGTGTAGCAGAGAAAAGAGCAGTTTGTCTCGACTCTGGCAGAATCTTGACGATGGCGCGCATCTCATCCTCGAAACCGGCATCGAGGATCCTGTCAGCCTCGTCAATGACGAGCATGCGCAGGTTCTTGTACACGAATCCCTTGGTGTTCTGGAGATGGTCGAGCAGGCGCCCTGGCGTGGCGATCAGAAGGTTGATTCCCGTCGCCAGCTTCGTCGCCTCAGCGGATCTGTTGGCACCACCCATTACGATACCGCAAGTCTGCGCATTTCGTCAGCAAATCATCCCACCAGATAAAGAGAAATAAATACAACATACCTGCGAATGCGTGCCCATAATCTCCCTCGCAACACCGAACATCTGCAGCGCCAACTCTCTCGTCGGTGACACCACAATCACACCAGTCCCGTTCCTAGGCTTAAACCTCAGATCTTGCATCATCTCGATCGCCGGCAGCAAAAACGCCAGTGTCTTTCCCGAACCAGTCTTCGCAGCACCAAGCACATCACGCCCCGCCAGGATGGGTGGGATCGACTTCTGCTGGATGGGTGTCAGGGTAGTGAAGCCCATTTCCTCGATAGCGGCCGCGGTTTTGGGAGAGAGGTTCAGCTGCGCAAAGGTGGTCGGGTCATCGCCTGTGGTCGAGGGGGGTAATTGCAGGTTTGCGAGGTCGCCAGCGACGGCTGGGGGAGGAGGAGAGGGCGAGCGAGATGGGGAAGCCTCGATTGCTAATGGGGCGGCCACCTCAGCGGGCTCCTCCTCGACATTGCTGCGCTTCCTTTTTTGGACCATGATTATGGTTATGTATGTATTCGTACAGGCCGTTTATAGTTGGTATTATTATATGTTGTTGTGTTGCGCTGTGTGGATGTAGACTTTCGTCGTTATCCTCGACGTCTGCTGGGGGAAAATATATGAAAAAGTCTCGCGGGCCGCTTATCCAAAATCCAAAATCCAAAATATCGGCGCTAGTGTATCGCATGCGCTAAACCCAAAGTGGGGGACAAAGAGCTTATTACTGGTCACATGACTACGCGTATGTTTCGTATTCCACGACCAGGGCGGGGCCTCTGCCTTCTCACAGCGAACCATCAACTCTCTAACTTTGAGCCATGGACACGTTTATATCTAGGAAACGGCGACGGTCGTCCGTTTCAAATGAAGTGCCTCCTCAGGATCCCAAATGCGACCTTCACAGCTTAACTGATTTTAACGAAGAGGAGTCGACGGATTATAAATTGTCTGTTTTAATATCTCTCCATCCCGAGAAGGACGAAGGAACATTACTAGAAACGCTGCTTGCCTCTGATGGATCTGTTGAACGTGCATTAGAGTGCCTAAAAGTTCCACCGAAAAAGAGGCCAGCATCTTCAGGGACAAGTTACCAGTCATCACTCTCGTCCATTACCAGGACTGGAAAAGACGGAGCATCCATAAAATCATTAACAAAAAAAGGAAAAACAGTCCACCTCTACACCCCCGAGGATATTGAAGCTCACACGCCGTGTTCTATAATCTACAATTTCCTCCCCCCAGAAGAAGCAGATGCATTACTCCAGGAATTACTAGACGAGTCGCTAACCTACAAGACGAGCACGTTTCAGTTGTTTGATAGAGTAGTCTCGAGTCCGCATACATTCTGCCTCTATGTTGATAGTTGGGGCGAGGCAGAGATGCAGAAGACGCAATATGTCTACGACGGAAAGAAAGTCAAGGTCAGCCTCCTACGTCTCCTACGCACATTCAGCATCCGTCAACCCCTCCCATTTCCTCCTCCAACACCCCCACTAACCGCCCCAGGACGTCCGCCGCAGCCTCCCCCGTATGCGCGACGCCTCCCACAAGGTCCGCGAAACCGTCAACCAGGAAATCACGCGGCGCATCCGCTCCTCCCCCTCCGGCCAAAAACTCCACCACCAATCCCCCGCCCCCTGGGCCCCCAACACCGCCTTCGTGAACTGCTATGACGGACCCCGCGAGAGCGTGGGATACCACTCCGACCACCTCACCTACCTCGGCCCGCGCCCCGTGATTGGGAGTCTCAGTCTCGGCGTCGCGAGAGAATTCCGGGTTCGCAAAATCGTCGCGACGGATGACGAGGATGGTGATAGTGGCGACAGTGATGCTGCCCGCAAGCGCGCGGACGCCAAAGCAGACGCCCAAGGCCAGCTCTCTATCCACCTCCCCCATAACTCCCTCCTCGTAATGCACGCCTCCATGCAAGAGGAGTGGAAACATAGCATCGCCCCCGCGCGCACCGTTTCCCCTCACCCCATCTCGGGGAACAAGAGGATTAACATCACATACCGCCACTACAAGGCGAATCTGCACCCTTGCTTCACGCCGAAGTGCGGCTGTGGCGTGCCGACGGTGCTGCGGGTTGTGCAGAGACAGGCGGGGAATAGGGGGAAGTATATGTGGATGTGTTATGCGGGGTATGTGCCGGGGAAGGAGGGGTGTAAGTTCTTTGAGTGGGCGGTGTTTGATGAGGATGGGGATCCGCCGTGGGCGGAGGAGGCAAAGGGCGGCGAGAAGCAGAGTTCTGGAGCTGGAGAGAAGTGTCTGGGAGATAAGGAGGATGAATACCAGACAGCGGGTGGGGGAGGGAAAGGAGGAGCGTTAGGTAGTGTAGATGAGGGGTAATTCAACTGTAAGTTCCCAGACTTCTCCAAGATCTTCAACTGACATATAACATCATTCTAAAGTGAAGAAACAGAGTCAATACGACTAAAAATTCACTCCGACGAGCTCTATAAGCTGAGGATTTCACCTCCCAAAGTTTTTTCTTGAACGCTTGCGCCAGCTATTACTGGAACAAGAGAAACGCGTATTGCACGCACAGCCGTACAGCATTCTCCCAAGAAAAACATCCCTCATAGTTGCCTACTCCTCCAAAGCAAAGCTTTTTTTTCGGGTTCGCTGTCACTGTTGCTGTTGTCACCGCTCGCTCGTTCTTATCGCACTCGCTCTTACTGTCGCGTGTCTGTTGTCATGATGAGTGCTGCCGCCCCTGCTCGAGCCGTCCCTTGACAGCATCGAGTTCTGTCCCGCTCGAGCTCTCGAGCAGTAGCCTCATCACGGCTTCTTGCCCCATCAAAGCTGCCTCTAGTGCCGTACTCTCAACCCCCGCCTTCCCCAATTCGACCTTCGCGTGAATATCCGCCCCATTATTAAGCAGCAACCGTACCATAGCCTCGTTCCCACTCACAGCCGCTGAGTACAGCACCGTCACCCTAGACCCGCTGTGTGTTTCAACCCTCGTGTTAACGTCTACCCCATTTGAAAGCAGTAACTGTACTACACCCTCTTTCCCACCTTCAACTGCCATAAATAGCGCCGTTGCTCTAGACACATCCCTCCTTTCAAGATTTGCTTTAATGTTCGCCTCCTTGTTAAGCAGCAGCTGTACTACAGTTTCGTTCCCGCTCAAAGCTGCCCCTAGTAGCGCAGTCAATTTAGGACCTTCATTAATTAGGACCTCTACTTGGGCATCTGCCCCATTCTCAAGTAGGAGCCGCACTTCATCCTCGTTACCATTTGCAGCTGCTAAGTATAGCGCTGTCACTCTATGCCCACTTCCAACTTCAATCATTTCGTCAACCTCTCCCCCTTTCTCAAGTAGCAGCCGCACTATAGCCCTGTTCCCAATTATAACTGCGAAGCATAGCACTGGCACTCTAGACCCACTGATTTCAATTTTCGCTTTAACAGTTGCCCCGTTCTCAATTAGTAGTTGCACAGCAGCCTCGTTACCATTTTGAATTGCTATAGTTAGCGCCGTCCATTTAGGCCTACCTCTACCTTCTTCAGACTTTTCGTCAACCTCTGCTCCCTTCTCAAGTAGCAGCTGCACTATAGCCTCGTGCCAATTCCCAACTGCTGCCATGAGTGCTGTCACTCTAGACCCGCCCCCTAACTCTCCCTTCGATTTAATTTCTGCTCCCTTTTTAAGCAGCAGACGCACTAAAGTCTCGTCCCCCTGCACAGTGGCCATCCAAAGAGCCGTCCTTCCATAGCTATCTCTTTTATTTATTCCATCTCTTCTATTGAAAATAAATGACAGATTTTGAGTATCCACTAGTCTCTTCTTAAAAAGGATATTTTCAGCAAGTGGCAGGATGCCAAACCACGAAGCTAAATGCAATGGCGTAAATACGTCAGGTGGGCTTTCTTTTCTTGTTGCAGCCCAATATGTCTTTAACCAAGATTCCCGAGTTAGGGACTTTTTATCGTAAAAGGGATGAAGTGGATTAACAACGTGTTCTGAACGAGCTAGGGACTTTGAATGATGAGGCCAATGCAGTGCAGCATATAGGAGCAAGGGGAAGGCTTTCAGATGGGAAGAATTTGAACTGAGATCAACTTTGCCACCTGCAAGAGCGCCATTTTGGAGGTAGTCAAAACACTTCCGTGCTATCTCTAGGTTTCCAATCTCTTCTTTAAGACGGAAAAACTCCAACTTAGGATTTGAATCAGGGGTTTTCCGAAGAAGATAATCCTTAGCTGATCGATGGATAAGGCTTACTTCATCCTTTTTAACCGTTAGGAAGTATCCGCAATGCGAGACTTTGTCTCTCATAACTTCATCGCGGCTAAATGAAGCAGAAGGTTCGACCACAATATCAATTGCAGTACTAAGTTCTGAGAGAGATAATGGCCGAACAGTCATAGTAACCCAAAGCAATATCATAGCGGCAGTTTTTCGTCGACCCTCTCTGATCTGAAGTAGCATACGGGCGTATAATTCTTCTAACCCTGGTGGAAAATGGTCCTTTAACGCCCCTTCGACTTCTGACCATGTGTATTTTGCCAACTGGTCTGCTACAATTCCTACCCAGAGGAATGTGCCGTTGGCGCGGTTTGCAAAAATTTCTTCCACATGTGCACGGAGTGAGCTCGGATATTTCTTTTTGGCAGAGAGCTCTTCAACTTTGGCTTTAATAAAATGTCGGACATCAATGTCTACTTCCCTAGATGCTTGGGTGTCTAGGCGTATGCATGGAAAATTCGACAGTATCTCTGATATAAATTCTGGATGATCGCGGCTAACAATAAGTAACTTGAGACGGTGTGCCGAAGAAATATCCGCCGAAAAGAGAGCCTTAAGCTTCTTTAATAGCACGACTAGTGAGCTTTCTTCACATTCGTCAAGACCGTCTAGAACGCAATACACATTACCAAGCGTAGCATCACGAATCATAGCCACAAAGATCCTCCAGAGTGCTTTAAATGTAAATAGAGATGACTTCTCGACTTCGAAGCTTGGTAGAATGTAATCGATTAATTTCGGCTGCAGCTGCAAAAGCTGGAAAAGTAGTCCTCTGATAATCGCGATACCTATATTACGCTCATCCCTCTTGTTATCGCAGAAGTATTGTAGGAAGATGGTGTTTTGTATACCTGCCGCGGTTCGCTCAAGCTCTTCCGCGAGGAAGATTGAGATCATGGTTTTGCCTTTGCCAGGGCCACCTGACAACCACAACAGTTGCGAACGGGAGTGAAGCCAAGTAGTATAAAGCTCATTAGTCTTAATCCATTCGCATGTGCCAGGGACTCTTGGCCCCTTTGTTCGGGCGAGATCTTCTCTGTCATTAAGTGGGTTAGTAAGGAAGAGTGCCTTTAAGCAGGCCTTAATTTCGACTTCTTTTGACCCTTCTATATTGCATTACTTAGCATTGTAATATTAAGCACATTATCAAATCATATTATCACTTATGTGCTAGGGACTCACGTAATACAGAGGTATTCTGTGTGATGGCATACACTCTTGTTTGCGCTATAGAATATTCGTTAATAAGAAATACTTCACTGCCTCCCTAGATCAGTCCTTACCAAAGTGCATTGCGCCGCCCATAGAGTTGTACTGTCGAGCCTGCCCCTGAGCGACGTATTCCCCCTGGGCATTGTAGTTTGTTTGGGCACCAGGGCCATAATTGTTGGCCGTAAACCCAGTCCCTTGCAACGTCTGATCATGCACAGAAGATGGGATGACTGATATCTCTTCGATAGCCTTGGAAACTTGGTCTTGTTGAACGTTGGTCGCCGTTTTCAAACCATGCTCGCAGGCTAAGAGTTGTACATCTTCTAGCATCCCTTTCATTAAGTTCTCTACCTCATTTCCTTTCCCGTATGCCTTAACTGCTTTATGGTACCGCTTCAATCCTGAGGCACCGTCGGCGGGGACAATCTCGTGGAACAACTTGTTAAGCTTTCTGGCCCTTATCTCGCAAGCCTCAATAACGTCCTTCACTCCCTTGCACGAATCTTCATCAACATCTCCCTTATCAATACATTGCTTTGCTAAGCCTAATGTATTCATAACAATAGGCAGTCGACCTGCGACCTCGCGAAAAGCTTCGGGCAAGCCTTCCGTGTTCGTAGCTGTGTCGTAAACCTTCTTAGTCGCGTCTACGATTGCAATAATCGAGGAAATCGCATGTAAAGCGAAAGAAGCTTCGGCGCCCGACATGGTTTGGTTGAATAGGGAGGAAATCAATGATTAAAGAAGCTGGACAATCTCAATTAGCACCAACAGGTAAAATTTGACGGTGCCTTCTCACATAGTGCTCTGATATAAGGTTGTTAAGCATACAAGGTCCGTAGTATCCGCTGTGGCCGTGGCTAATTCACATTGTATGGGAGCGAGGAAAGTTGTTACGATTGCGCTCTTTGGCGGGGGAACAGGAAATACTTATTAGGTCACGTTGCTGCCTTGCAGAGGTGCAGGCTGATTTGATTGGGAAAGGCTTGGAAGAAGTAGCAAGGCTTTGCGAGTTGGGTTTGCCCAACCGATGAGTGAGAGCTGGATGCCTGAACAAGGTACGTGCATAAGCTAAAATTAGCAAGTGTTGCTTCGCCCCACGCGTTAATGGCTGTAATGGCGACTAGGCTATACCAGCATGTCCACATCGTCAATTGAACACAATGCTACGAAGCGTTCTAACTTCTGACGGGGTTTACCGGACCATATTTGATATAGATGTGATTGTATCTAGTTGGAAATTCAAGAGTGCCAAGCAGTGGTACTCAAACTTGGAGGGTCTCATTCCCATTGCAGCCAAAGTATGCTTAAGAACAGCCCCCTTCCCATTTCAAGTCCCATCGCATAATTACCTTGACAAGTTACTGTACGGAGAGGCACGCACCAAATATGAAGTCTCCTTCAAATCTCATCCTCGCCGACTGACTGCTCTATACGTTGAAAGCTGCGCTGCACAGCCCATTTTTGGTCCTCTGTCTTGATATTATGGACCACAGGATGAATACGGGGTTTGAACTTAATTTAGACCCAGTGACTTATAGAATGCTTCAGATGTTGGCCTCCGACCAAGAAACTGGACAAGCGTCTCCATCTCATCTTGGCTACCCCCTTTCTTGATCACCATATTCCTGTAGCGCCTTCCAGCCTTGTCATCCAGAGGATCCTTTTTGAAGGCAGTATCAAACATGTCCATGGCCAGTACTTTAGACCAGAGATAGCTGTACATCCCTGCGTCACTACCAGCAAAGAGGTGCCTATAGGTTACGTAGCCGTATCTATAGTTCATCCATTAATTTGCCCCAACCTGCGCAGGACATGAGTTACTTACTCATCGCCAACACTCGTGATTCCTCCGAGCTTATCACACTCTCCATAGATCTTGGCCACGTCGATTTCTTCAGCTGATGCGGTAGTAGAATGCACGGCCGTGTCAAAGAGCGTCATCCTTAGCTGCGGCATGAGCTTCACGGCAGGAAGAACGACTCTAGTGCGCAATAGCGACGCAATCACGTCGTCCGGCAACGTCTCCCCTGTTTGGTAGTGTCCCGACAAATGCTCGAGAGCGCTAGTATCCCAACACCAATTCTCCAGCATCTGGGATGGAGCCTCGGAAAAGTCCATGACCGTTTCTGCGCCGTGGAAGCGCGAGTATTTGCATCGGCCTGAGAGGTCATGTATGCCATGTCCAAGTTCGTGGAATAGCAGAACCACATCGGAATGTTGTAGCAAGGACGGCTTCCCCGAAGCTGGTTTAGTAAAGTTAGTTAGCAAGACGGTCGATGGATAATTTCGTTGTCCACCTGCGCGCTCGAATCCTAGCTGTAGAGGGCGACACTGGGCGCCACCGCACTTTCCGAGTCGTGGATGTAGGTCGAGATATAGATACCCCGCAAACTCTCCTCCTTCCTTTTCGTCATTCCAGACACTGTAAAGCATTACGTCTGGGTGCCAGATAAGACCTTGCTGTACTGGATTAGCGGCTGAGTTGGTTTCACGCTTTGTTAGTTCAATGAACACGAAGCCAAAAAGTTTGCCGAACAAGGTTAGCATCCTAGAGACCGTCTCATAAAGGGGGAAGTATTCGGCGATTTGGGCCTGGTCCACCGAGTAGTTCTGTTCCTCGTAAAGACGACTGTAATAGGAAACGTCAGACCAGAGTATAACGTCGCCATTTGGCTGACCCTGGGCAGCAGGATCACTTTTTTTGAGTTGCAGAAGCTTTTCAAGATCCCCCCCCAACTGTCGGATGACTAAATCTCGAACGCCGTCTAGAAGATCCATTACAGCTGCGGGTGTTTTGGCCATCGTAACCTCCACCTTGAATGCAGTATGGTTTGGGTAGCCTAGAAGCTGTGCGGATTGGTGACGCAGCCGGATCGCTTCATGGAACAGAGATACGTTTTCTATTGCCTATGATGGTACGAAGTTTTAGATCGGGCCGCAATATCGAACGAAGTGAGGACGTGCCCCTAGAGGGGCTGGTTGGAGAAAGAGTTGAACCGTCTTGACTTACCACCCGTCTAGTTTCCAAATAGATGTTTTGCCTCGTAGCCGGTGAGCTTGCCACAGTCAACATCCATCTAGCTTGCATACCATTCAAATCCACCTTTAATTTGCCGTCCAGATTTCCAGTCCCGGTCTCAAGTCCAGAAAGCGCATCTTCCTGAACTCCGGCGAGTTCAGCGCGAGCAAGCCAGATGCAATGCGGTTTTTCATCCAAGTTCTTGACAAATTCCGACTGAATATTTTGCAACCTGCGCGCAATATACCCGAACTTCGTGGAACCAGAGCTAGCTCCAGCGCTGCTACTGGCATCTTCTACCAGGGGGGCGTCTGTCAAGCTTAGGCCATTGCGGACATAACTCTGTCTCTCCTCCACGAGGGCCTTGCGGCTTTCAGAGTCGAGTGTGTGGTCATCTTTCTGCCGCTGATACACGGCGTCCAGGATACGGAATAAGTCCATTCTGCCCGCTTTGCAATCTATCATGCAATGGGAAATCTTGTCCGAAGCCTCGGCTGCAGCATTTCTGAGTGCTGTATCAGGTGCGACGAGAGCGATCATGGTGATAAGGTTGGAAGTAAGCTGCATCTCATTCTCGTGCTGCAGGAGTTGTCGGACAACGTTGTCAAATGTCGCATTTTCCGGAGTGACTGTAGATACCAGCTTGTCCACGGTCTGCTGTAAATTCTCACATAGCTTGTTGCTGGCCTGGAGGACCGACGTAGGTTCTGCTAGTGCAGCAAAGTTGAGAGGGGGTTGCGGTGGGCGTCGGGTAGATACTTGTGCATGATCTATCATGATTGATGGCTGGTTTTTGCGTTGGTTAGTAGCAAGCAGGCCCATTACAGAGAATTCCTCTGTCGAGGTGGACGCACAAGAAAGGGCGCGGAATGGGATCTAAATATTTTGATGTACAATGAACCTAGGAGCATTAAAAGTCTAAAGCCACCGCAGGGCAGGACGGGGAAAAGATGCCCATCATACAATTGTGACACAATGATTGTGAACCCTATATAGATCATCTACTAGTATGGAATGGGTGATCTACACGACCGGGGCCGTTAGAACAAGCCTAACTAACTAGCCTTGCATGTATGCGCTACCAGCTGCAAAGCCTCCAACCTTCACCTTCCAATCTCGGATCCAACACCGGTCTGGGCGACAAGTATCTGTTTTATCATGCCTAGCCAGCCTTGCGAATTATTGATGAGAGGTACCGGTGACAACACGGTAGGAAGGATTGTACTCATGGGCTCCCTGGTTGAACGGATCCGTACAGAAATAGAGCATGGTCTGACGTCCAACAGCAGATCAACTACGACCCAACAATGATATAGTAGCAGCAAGGATTCGAAGGTTCATCACCTTCCAATTTCGGATCCGACAACATTTTGGGCAAGATATTTTAGGCAACGTTTCAACCGACATGCGTCTGTTTCTCGTGCTTGGCTAGCCCCAGGTATCATCAATGAGAGGTGTCGGCGACAACAGGGTTGGAATGATCGTGCTCGAGGCCTCCCCCCCGTGGAAATAAGGTAGACATGTCGTCCAACAATGAGCCAACTTGCACATGCACGTGCACTTAACGATCGAACAACGACCTGCGAGTAGTAGCGCAAAACTGTGATCGTGGGCAACAATGCCTGGGGACTACGACTAAACCTGCCATGGCAGGTAACATGCTCGTCGACAGAGGCACTGAAGACAAAAAAGAGCGCAAAAGGCTTCAGAATCGCATCTCACAGCGAACGTACCGTGAGTGGAGTTTGAAAACATAATAAAGGACATCCTCTAACTTATACATATAATCCCTTCGCTTATAAAATATATTATAGTAAAACCTCTTCAATAAGGATTAATTTTAGAGTTCTGCCTAAATCTTAGTATAGATAGCGATCCTGCATATAAGGATTCCTGTCTATAAGAATTTACATTTCGGTTCTAACTGTATCCTTCTATAGAGATTGTACTGTACTAGTATTTAGTTGCAATAGCTCTATAGTCTATATAACGCTGCCACCTATTTGGACAAATACCTTTTTATACACAACACACCTCTATAACCCCCCTCTTACGATTTTGATATCCGTCCTGACAGTGATTTTCCCATCCCTAGTTTCCTCCTCGTCCATCCCCAGATCCTTCTCCTCCCTCTCCACCCTCTCATTCATCTTAATATATACCGAGTTCCCCAGCTGACTCCCCGACTTCCGGCGGGTGCCAACAGACTTCGAGCCCGTGCTGTACCCAGCGCCCTGTGAGCCGAGCGTCCCCGCGCGCCACGACGACAAGGTGATGAGGCCGCGGATTGTCGGGAGGCAGGCGCAGATCATGCCGACGGATGGCTCGATGTGCGTCCAGAGGGTGGCTTGGTAGACGGTATCTGGGGCGGGGTTAGCAAAATGATGTAAGCTGGGAATTGGAAAGGGGGGTTTACATGTGGTGTCGGTGGGGTCGATGTAGAAGAGGACGACGATGCGGTAGACGCTTGCGAAGCAGACACTTGGGATGGTTAGCCGAGTTTGGATTCTGAGAGTAGGACGGGACGCACAAGCCGCCGAGGGCGAAGACGCAGCTGAGCGCAAGCTTATCCTGCCACGAGCGCTTGAGGCGCCAGATGATGGGCAGGGGCAGGCCGAGGATGACAAAGTCCATGAGGACGTTGAAGGTCTGGTTGACGATGAAGTACTTGGTGCCATCGATACACACGGCGTCGACGGACTTGTCCCAGTAGCCGCGGAGGGGCCGGCACTGAAGCGCGCAGGTGAGGAAGATGGCGGCGGCCCAGAGGCCGATGAGCCAGTTTATGATGGCGGAGATGCGGTGGAAGGTCGGGCCCGGGAAGATGCGACGGTAGAAGCAGATGATGGAGATTTTGATGACGGGGCAGAGAGCAAAGTAGGTAAATTGGTTTGCGATGAAGATCTAGGGAGGGTCAGTGGCTGAAATGTGTGTGGGTGGAGGCGGGTTGTTGGACCTTGCCGAATATAATGCGAGTTTCAGGAGAGAGCTCTGAAAAATGAGTCCCGTTGCCGCCGATGGCGCACCCTTGGTTTTGATGTTAGCTGCTGGCTGAGTTTGCACAGAGCCATGGAGCATCTCACAGAGAATCAACTGCACGAGCATCCAATATAGTAGAAACAGCGCCGTAAAGCAGAGGTAGTCGTCTATCTCAATGTTGATCCGGCGCTTGAGCCTAGCGACAACACGTAGGACGGTAGCGATTGTGGCAAGACCGACCAGCACCGAGACGATAATGATCATCTTCCATCCCCTCTCACTGGGCGCCATTGTGGCGGGCGGTCAGGGCAAAGAGGACGACTTGATCGTCGATTTTGGCCCGGCAGGGTGGCGCAGTTGAGGGCGACATAAAAGTGATGGCGGGCGGGCGCCGTGCAAAGGGATGGGGACAGTCTTGTAATACTCCATTGGGAGCCAAGATGCCGAGTGCGAGGGCGGCGTGGCTGGCATGGTCGGCCGCGGTGTCAAAGGAGACAGGCAGGAGGACTTGACGGGCGGATGGAGGAACCGGTCCTGTTGGACCCGGAAGCTGATTCGGGTTGATCTGCCAATTAGGCCAACGGTGGGACGGTAGATCGACATGGTTGTACATAGTGTTTGCTGTACATATATCGAGTGGATGTGAACTGTATCGTATCATGTGCTGGGATTGGTGAAGCAATATAACCCGTATAGCTAGTCTCAGGGTATCTTGTTGGTTGGTGTGCACGTAGCAACATATATACACCACAGTGGGTAGCGAGGTACTAGCTGAGGTGGAGTGCGGCTATCGGGGCATCGCGACACTAGGAAATGCCGTCGCTATTGGCGAACGAACGCTATTGTGGGCTAAGACCGGGCAGTAGAGTAGACGGACTCTATATGTCATGTTCCCTGCTAGCCAGGGACCCCAGCTGCCTCATTAGCGATTCCTTCTCTCGCCCGAGACACACTGCACCCTGTATCTGTATCGCTTCCACGGATATCCAACAGCCACGATGCACACACATGCGACGCCGAGCCCGGCCATCTTACAAGTTACAGCACGGGCGGTAGGGATGAGAAATTAACCCCAATCGCTGCCCTGAAACCGTTCCCACCGTGGCGTCGGTCCCCGGGCCGTTGAAAGTTAAGTTGAAGCATTTTCTACAAGAACTCATTCTGCGATCCTTCCATTCCTTCTGCTCTTTCCCAAAACCTGTGTGTTCCCTCGCTGCAGTGCAGCTTTTTATTTTAATTGCCACACTTCGTCCGTCGTCTTTCCTTCGTCTTTACCCGGCTTCGCATGACAGGTGCCACCATGTCTTCTCCTACACAGGACAACTTCTCTGTGTCCGACGACAACATGCCGCCGTCGCCAGAGAAGCTTCACGCCTCCCCTGATACCATGCAGAAGAGGAGCAGCAAAAACGTCGTCCTCATCCCGCAGCCAAGCGACGATGAGGATGACCCGTTGGTAAGTGAGACACTGAGACCCAGCTCGCGGACTTCCAATCGTCTGCGCGCGTGAAGCATTGAGGATGTGTATATTAAACCCGGACACAGAACTGGCCTATACGGAAGAAGATCATCATTTTCGCATGCATCTGCCTCGCCGGCTTCGCGGGCCAGATGTCGCCCAACTCCAACCAGCTCACCTTCGTCCTCCAGATCCCCACGTACGGAAAGACGCAGGCCGACCTGCTCAACACCGTCGCCGCCGCGCTCGCTGGGTGGATGGCTGGTCCGTTCTTGTTCACGCCGTTCGCCGGCCTCGTCGGCCGCAGTTCGGTCATCCTCTGGAGTCTCGTCGGAACCTTTGCCTGCCAGATCTGGGCAGCGAACATGACGGGCCCAGATGACTTCATCCCATTCACCATCTCGCGCCTCATCTGTGGCTTGTTCGGCGTCATCCCCGCTATCATGGGGACAGGATTCATCATGGACATGTTCTTTCTGCACCAGCGCGGCAAGGCCTTTGCCATCTTCGAGGTGCTGATCATCTTTGCCGTCGTCGGTGGCGGCACTTTGGGTGGGTTTATCGCCGAGTCCAAGCCGTGGGAATACGTCTTCTGGTGGACCCTGGGGCCCGTTGGTGCAGCCATTCTCCTGGTCTTCCTCTTCGTCGAGGACACCACCTTCAGCCGCGACCCCAGCGTCCCAAGGCGCGCCCCAATGCCCAAGTCTTGGTTCCCTAACCGCGTCGCGACCTTCTTCCCCGGCTCACGCACCCAGCCAACCGGAAGATTCGCTGAATTCGTATGTCCCCTCCTCAACCCCCAGCACCCTTCCCCCCCGCATCCACTTACAGTCCCTAGAAACGCCGCGCCATTGTCCCCCTCCAAATCACAATCGCCCCCATCACCCTCTCGGTCGGAACCTTCGTCTTCGTTGCCCTCGGCCTGCCCATCATGCAAGCCTCCACCCTCGCCATCTACCTCATGCCCCCCGTCGTCGCCGGCGGCTACGGCTTCTCCTCGCTCCAGCTCGCCTTCTTCACCATGACGGCCTGGATCGGCATCCTCGGCGCCCAAGCCTTTGGGTACCTCTTCAACGACACCATCCCCCTCTGGGTTGCGCGCCGCCGCGGCGGCGTCTGGCGCCCCGAGTACCGCCTCGCCAACGCCCTGCTCCCGGGCATGCTGCTCCCCATCGGCCTCGGGATCTACGGCGCGGGTTTACAGCTACACCTACACATCATGGTGCTCGCGCTCGCGAGCTTCCTGATTTGGTTCGCCGCGCTGCTTGTCCTGCCTGTGTGTTACAACTATATTGTGGAGTGCTTCCTGCGCACGCCCGTCGAGGCCAGCGTCGCGCTCAACTCGTACCGCATTGCGTTTGGGCTCATGAGCGTCTTCATCATCACGCAGTGGCAGATGGCCGTGGGCGTCGGCTGGATGTGGGGCATGGGTGCTTTTTTTGTACTGGCGGTGGACGTGCTGATGGTCTTGGTGATCCTGAAGGGGCACTCGGTGAGGAAGCTCACGGTGCATATTAGCGACAGAATTGCAGCGACTGAGGATGGTGAGAGGATTATCGGCGAGAAGGAGGATGGTGCTCCGTGAAGCGCTGTTGGGTCTGCAGATGCAGCGACATCATAAAAATGGCTTGGACGATGGATCTACGAATGGTCTACGTGAAACGAATAGATAAATTGGCTTTAGTATCTACTGTAGTAATAAACTATTTCATTATTTGTATTTAACCTCCGTTGCAAATAAAGCTAAAGTCTTCATACATAATGCACCATGACACAATACTGTAACCATACTTGTATCTACACCAAGAATATACGCTGATAAATGCACCCCCCCCTTTTTGTCGTTGTATATGGAACCCTCTTAGGCACTAGCGTTGATCTTAGTCAATCGGGCAAGGTTAAATCGATGGCGCGCTCACATCCGCCGTAGCACCCGTTATCCCCGGTCCGACCCTGTCATACCCCTGCCATATCCCTGTCTTGCCGTAGCTCCCTCCGGTGTCTCTGTCTGTATCTGGCGTCTAGGATCAGAATCCCCGCTCCCGCTAACCGCCTAACGCAGCCGATACACGTTCATTATTTCCATAACGAGGGTCCGTGAACCAGATATTACACGCAGCAGGCATATTCACACACACATACAACATATTAAGCACCGAACATGAAGACTGACGAGTTTGTCAATGTTGTGCGATTTACGGTTAATTCGTATAGGTGCTTTGCAGATTCCGAAACAATTCTAATCATATATGCATGTATCTACAAGCCCCCTTGAAGCGTGCCACACAGCTGGGTCGAGCCAATGTGTACGTAAATTGCTAGTATTCTTGCTAAATGGCTCATATCGCACAACGGCCCGCACCGGCCTCAGGGCCTCTCCCACCGCCAAGTACTACTCTACACACACCTGAGCTTTGAACCTTCCTTTTTCTTCACATGGCACTACGATAGCTACGGAGACGTTACACGTAGTCTTCGGTACCATAGCGCACTATGGTTTTGAAAGTGGGCCTTGATGGCAACGTGGTATCAAAGGATTTCGACCACAAAACACAATACTTATGAGACAGCGCAAACCGAGACTAGCGGGGTAACAAAGGAAGATACCAGTTCAACCTCAAATACCGATACTCTCGCGACCAACAGAGTACCACATAACGGAACTGACGCCATGCTACACAACGGCACTGAGGTGGCATCAAATGACACCAATGGCGATGCACCGTCGCAAATCACCGTCCCCTCCTGGATCAACGGCGTCGAGGAAACCGGCCCCTCAACTTTCGACGTGATAAGCCCCTACACCAACACCGCCTGCTGGAGCAGTACCTCTGCCACCCCCGCCGACGCCCTGCGCGCTGTCGACGCCGCATCCGCCGCCTTCCCCGCCTGGTCTGCGACCAAGCCCACCGCCCGGCGCGACATCCTCCTCCGCGCAGCCGACCTCCTCGAGGAGCGTACTGAGGCCAATGCCGAAATCATGCGCACAGAGATGGGCGCCGACGTAGGCGCCTCGCAGTTCTTCGTCGTACCCCTCGCCATCAAGATGCTCCGCGACGTCGCAGGTCGCATTACCTCCGTCTGCGGCAGCGTGCCCACCGTGGAAGAGGAGGGCCAGAGCGCCATCGTTTTTAAAGAGCCCATGGGTGTCATCCTCGGGATAGTTCCTTGGTTAGACCCCCACTTCCTTGCCCGCGTTTGACGCCCCCTCAACATCGCTATTCGCTATCTATCCCATGCTAACCCCCCCGTCCCTAGGAACGCGCCCTACGTCTTTGGCATCCGCTCCGCCGCCACCGCCCTCGCTGGTGGGAACACTACAGTCCTGAAATCCTCCGACCTCTCCCCGCGCTGCTACTGGGCCATTGGACGCGCATTCGCCGACGCGGGCCTCCCCGCTGGTTGCCTGAATATCCTCTCTTGCCGCCCCGCCGACGCGCCCGCTGTCGTAAACGCCATGATTGCGCATTCTGCTGTGCGCAAGATCAACTTCACAGGCAGCACCTCGGTCGGGCGTCGCGTCGCAAAGGAGGCGGGGATGCAGCTGAAGCCCTGCCTGATGGAGCTGGGCGGGAAGAACAGCGCGATTGTATGCGAAGATGCTAACCTCGACATCGCCGTGCAATCCATCATCGCAGGGGCCTTCTTAAACGTAACACCCATCCACCCCCTGGATTTTAACTAATCAAGTAACCATGCTAACCCACCACTCCCCACAGTCCGGCCAAATCTGCATGTCCACCGACCGCATCGTCCTCCACTCCGCCATCGCCCCTGCGTTCCTCGCAGCCCTCAAATCAGCGCTTTCCTCCGCACCGCCATCCGACGCCCCCACCCTCGTATCCGCGGCCTCAAAAGCACGCGTCAAATCCCTTGTCACGTCCTCCCTCGCCGCCGGCGCGCACCTAATCCACGGCTCCGTCGACGCCGAACTAGAAGAAAAGGCATCGAGCATCCGCCTCGCACCTATCATCGTCGGCGGCGCCGGCGACGAGGATCCCCTGTGGCTAGAGGAGTCGTTCGCGTCGCTCGCCGCGTGCAGAGTGGTATCGTCCGACGAGGAGGCGGTGCAGGTTGCGAACAGCGGGGGCTACGGGCTGTCGGCTGCTGTATTCACCGAGGACTTGAGGAGGGGGTTTAGGCTTGCGAAGAAGCTGGAGTCGGGGTGAGTATTGTCCTTGGGGGGGGGTGTGAGTGAGTGAGTGTATACTGATAGGAATAGGGCTGTGCATATTAATAGCATGACGGTGCATGATGAGCCGGTATTGCCGCATGGGGGCGTAAGGAATAGCGGCTGGGGCAGGTTCAATGCGGCGCAGGGGCTGGAGGAGTTTCTGGTTACTAAGACTGTGACGTGGAAGGATTAGGGGTGTGAATAACGCGCGGCGTTGGCTGGATCTGGCCGTAGCTAGCCCAGGAATGTAGGAGTGGTTTGTGTATGGATAAGACTTAAAGATGGGTGAGGAAGATGAGCATGGCTGAGCCAGTCTCTCGCTTTCAAATTTCACGGTCCTTTATCTGCAATTTTGTTTATTTTTTAACTATCTGCTAGTGAGACGGAAAACCCTTACTCCTGAACGTCAAAGACCCGAAGGCTCTCGTTTCGTTATCTTGCAGAAGAAATTGGTTGGCTTTACGAACCAAACATTCTGGGTCTCCAAACCGCTATTCATTCCAATCAATTGGAAGTCATATCTCCTTATCAGCTCCGGTATCAACTTCGATATTTCTAGCAAACTGATATTTTTGCCAATGCAGGTCCTAGATCCAACCCCAAAAGGCATCCAGAACTTGTTTAACATCGAAGTCGTCTCGTCATCCTCTAGCCACCTTTCAGGTCGAAAGGTTCTCACATCATCGCCAAAAACAGAAGCATTGGCATGCGCCACCCAGGTGTTGACACCGACAATAGTTCCTCCCGGAAACCTGGTACCGGCAATCACGGCTCCGGCAGCTGGTACGACGCGCGCGAGTGGCAAGCCGGTTGCAGGGTGGAGACGCAGCGACTCTTTGATTACTGCTTGCAGATAAGGCATCCTCTGAGCCTCTTGAAATGTGATAGGATTAGAGACGGTTCCGCGTTGTGATTCTCCTTCGATTTCTGCCCGCAGTTTGCGAAGTGTGAGAGGATTCCGTATAAGATAGTATAGGATGGAACTTAAACTTATGCCCGTGGTATCACTTCCGGCACCAACGTTGCTAGTACAAGTGGAGATGACATCTCCCATGGAGAATCTGTCTGGCGCAGCGCGATGTAGAGCAAGAGCTTTGGATAGAAAATCTTCTTCTAGCTCACCCTCTCCTTTATCTCGGTCATTGTTTCTATTTATCCGATCTAGGGAGAATGCGACGATATTTTTCATCCCCTTGAACCCTACCATTACAATGAGACCGAAAATATACTTGTGCCATTCATTATATATGCCAACCAGAGCAGAATAGTGAAGAAAATTATGAATGCTCTTCATGATCTCTTCAATATCTTCCCCTTCGTCAAGGAATCCGAATCGACGCGAGAATGTAATAAGCCCAATGACATCAAATGCATAACACTGCAGCCAGTGATGCATGTTGATAGATTGCTTTGAGGAAGCAAATTCGTCAAATCTTTGCAGAACGATCTCAATACAAGAGTCGACAGAAGGTTCCATCTTAAGCAGTGCTGTCATGCTATAAAGGTTTGCAACTTTTCGACGATTATCCGCATGGTTCTTCATATTCCTATCTGTAAAAAGATTCATGCGGGGGTGCTTGGATGGAACTCCGCTTGCATTATACCAAGGTGCCTATGTAATATCAATACAAGGTGGTGAAAGATCCAGCTTAGAAAGTGGCGAACCTTGGCAAACTTTGTGCCATGACCATAAATTGTTTTGATAGCCTGTAGGTCTTCAAAACTGTATTCGTTTGGGGCGATCCTGACAATTGGGCCTAGGATAGTGATTAGATGACCACAGAGGATGCCCAACTGCACACTTACCATATCTGCGGTGGAGCTGTATATTAACTTGGTCGAAATCGCCACGAATCACTTGACGGAAGTACCATAGACGTGTAAACCTGGCTAGAAAAGGCCCAGGAATCTGTCGAACCGGGGATAGCAAAGCATGTAAAACACGGGGTAATATGCCCAAAATCAAGACAGTACAAATGGCAATCGGATAGGCGTGATAAATCAGACATGGAATGGCCGTCAATGTAGCCGTCATTTTAAAATTTAGGGTCTCAGGAGCATAAGTATCTATAGATAGAGGCCATCTGGTGGGTGTTAATTCTTTTATACCAGGTGCTATTGAGCTTGATCATTGGGATCTATATCGCTTGGTGTTCGGCACCTAAAATGGGCGTTGCAGATGACTCGTAATCTCGTCGGACACCGCCCCAAAGATATCGGACATCGCCCCTGCCTACAACAATCACAAGATGATTATGAGCACGATGTCCGCAACACTTCGCGTAGTTTGATTGGTTGTAGCTGACTTGTAGTTGTAATGGACGACTTTCTATACGTCCTATATCAATTGTGCCATTTCTAGGTTATCGCGTGAAACGATAATCCAAGTCCTACTAGGAGAACGATAACTTAATAATACTAGCGACTTTCTAAATCAGTAGAAGTCCAATTTTTCGCAATTATGGCAGAGGCAAAAGCCGTCGATGTTCCTAAGACGTACAGGGCTGCCGTTTATGGTTAGTAATGGGTCTCGGAGCGAATATTATAACCCGGCATTTGGTTTATTAACAATCCAATAGACAAACCGGGAAGCATCAGTACAAAGATTGTTGAACTTGCAATCCCCGAGCCTAGCCATGGCGAGGTTCTTGTGCGTCTAACGGTAAGATATACCTTTCAAGTTCCTACAGTCACAAGCTCAAATATATCACAGCACTCAGGAGTATGTGGCAGTGATCTGAGCATCATGACGAATGCATGGTCTACACTACCATTTCCTACCGCAGCCGGCCAAATTGGGGGGCACGAAGGTGTTGGTATAGTAGAGAAGCTTGGTGTCGGGGCAGATGCCACTAGCGTGAAGGTCGGTGATCGTGTTGGCATCAAGTGGGCTACAGCAGTGTGTGGAACCTGTGACCGATGCCGAAAAGGATTTGATGGTCACTGTACACTACGCAAGATCTCTGGGTAATATCATCCGGCTCTCGATTTCTGAACCCGCTAACTTCAGGCTGACTAGCTACTACACGTCTGGCACATTTGCCGAGTACGTCCTCAGCCCAGCTAACTACGTGACTCCCATTCCAGAGAAACTTGCCAGCGCAGACGCAGCACCAATGCTTTGCGCCGGGTTGACAAGCTATTCGGCTCTGCGGAAATGCAAAGCCAAAAGCGGTGAATGGGTCGTGATTTCTGGCGCCGGTGGGGGGTTAGGCCATCTTGCCGTTCAGATCGCAGCACACGCCATGGCATATCGAGTGATTGGAATCGACCATGGGCCAAAGGAAGCATTCGTCAAAGATTGCGGCGCTGATGTGTTTATTGACATGACAAATTTCAGCGACGAGGCTATCGCCAAGGAAGTCAAACGAGTGACAGGCGGTCTCGGTGCGTCAGCCGTGATTTTGTGCGCGGGCAGTAACAAAGCGTACGGCCAGGCTCTCCCGATGTTGTCTTTTGGCGGGGTTCTGGTCTGTGTTGGTATGCCCGAAGGGCAAACTGTGCCGATATCGACTGCATGCCCAGGAACAATTGCAGCGGCGAATGCACACTTTATCGGGTCGACGATTGGGTCTCAGAGGGAGGCCATCGAGGTCCTAGACTTTGCGGCGAGAGGAATTGTGAAGACGCGAATTCGACTGGAAAAGATTGACAAGCTAGAGGAAGTGTTTAGGCAGATGCATGACAGGACTTTGGAGGGAAGAATGTGAGTGTTTCTTTCTAGTCTGTGATACGTAAGCTAATTTATATCAGAGTCATTGATTTGACATAGGTTATTCTAAGATATGATTAATATAAATGTATCGTGCAGATCAAGTCTTTGTGACCGTGAAATGATTTTCATATTCAAAACTGTTATGCCCTCCTCCCGGTCCTTCACCATGGCTCCTATTTTCTACGCCCCCTTTCATTCCCGGGAAGCCCTAATACTCTTGAGAACAAGCGCATGTATATTAACAGAAGATTCGTTAGAACTTACACGGGAGTTGCAATACTGGGGCACGCAACTCTGGGAAGCTGGCTACGTTGCCACACTTGGGTTCGGCTTATCATTGAGCCCCCGGCGCGGTCCTTCAGTGACGAGATCGACCCTAATAATCTGGGCTGGTTGGTAGCGGTGTCCGATGGGAACGGCGAACTAGCTAACGCAGGCGTTAGGCGTGTCTGACAACGTTGTAGACGATGGGGCAGAAGATGGGGTTAGGGTCGATGAGCTAAGCCTTACAGCGGTATTTGTCGGGGTAATGCGTTGAATAAAGCTATCGCTAGGCTTGGCTGCGCAAGGACTATACTAATGAGGTATTAAACAGGTGTATATCCAGGTGTAGGACGGGGATGGGGTGGATTAATGTGGTGGTGTTATTGTGTAGTTGTTGCTGAGCTCTCCCTCCTATCGCTTGCTCGCTTGTGGTTAATATCAGCCTGGCACGACTGCGGCTTGGCTTGGCTAATGTAGGACCCCTGCCACCTTGTAGCCGCTGTCGTGGAGAGTTTATCAGAGCTACAAGGCGTCTCACTAAACTACTTTCTAACACCTTACCTATCATAACTCAATAGCCATCACATTATAGGGGTCACTACAAATCGTTGAATCACTGATCCAACTTTTAACTTTTAATCACTAAAAGCTGAAAAACTACAAAATTACCCAATTCAGCCCCCACGCTACAACACATACTATATTTATAGACTGCCAATCTGGCTGAAACGTCAAATTATCAGCCAACATTAGCAAGCGAGGTGGACAATATTATGCCCTGAAGGATCAGGATAATGTGAGTCGTAGGATTTTGCCAAGAAGCATCATGGCTCCACCATACAACTGGGAACGCACATATATTGAGCAGTGAGACCATTTAAAAATCCCTCCTGTACAATTCATACTCTTATCTACAACCCATAACCTCTACAACTCATACCCTCGTCTACAACTCATACCCTCCTCACCAAATTCCGCAAAAATGGTCAGCGATTGCTCCCCCTATTCCAGCTTGGCCGCAGCAAACGACTATTCCTGCCATGGCACAACAGGACCCTATGCTGCCTTATACAACTTCACCAGCCCCGCATATCCCTCTGTCAACCAAACCGACCAGGCCACCATGGACGCGCTAAAGGCCTGCTGTAAATCGCCCATTACAAACGTTGATCCTGAAGTATACGGCACCTGCTACTCCAATTGCAAGACCACGGGTTTAGAGCAGGCACTTGAGGTTAGTTGGTGTTTGGGAAACTACACACAGAAGCGCCCGGAATACTTTTTTGCGTCCTTGGGGTGTGAAACTACAGTTTCCGGCGCGACGATGCTAGAGAGGACTATCAGTTGGGGGGGTTTGGTGATGTTGAGTCTTGTGGTCTCGGCGGCGGCGACGATGATGTAGGAATACCAGCGAGGATAGCGAGGACGTGGTAGCCTAGGCAGTTATGTTGCAACGCTAGATGGGCTAGGGTTAATGACTACGTGCAGGCTGTATCAATCACAGTATAGATCAAAGGTCAACTTTCTTCATAGCAATTAATGGACCTTTATTCTTAATCACTACCATCGCCATGCACAGTACTGTAACAAGTACGGTACTGTAATAGGTATAGTACTGAAGTAGGCACAGTACAGTAGTAGGCGCGGTACTGTAACAGGTACAGTAACGTGTAGTTGACATAGTTGGCGTCGTCCCCTCCTGTGACTACAGCGGCAAGCTCAAGTACCCGTTAACGACATCATCATCCCAGCAGAGTCTGTCTTTACAACATATTGCTATTAAGTTTATAATCGTGGTAGCCTACTGGTGCCTTTTCCCAAAATGCAAATACTAAAACGAATGTTTCATAACCCAACCACGATAGTTCCAAGCAGCTCCAGGTAACTACTCCTTGACACCTATTCCACTGCTCTGACCGCCTAACTCGTTTTGTACCTTGTAATCCGTTGGGAACATTTGATCTAGTACTTGCAAAAGTATTTTCTCATTACGAGCATTGGAAATCTTCTAGACGTTTTCTTTAAAGTAGTGCTTTGGACGTCCTCGCCGCCGCTCCTCTCAGGCCTTCGCACTACCTTTTAGTGGTATGATCCATTCGTGATGACAGGTCGACTAGGGAGAGTGATGAATTTTGCGAATCATGCTGAGGCACAGGCCATTCTGTGCTAAAGAACTGGTCATTGAAATAATGATCAAGGGCTGGATCTAGCGAATTCTGTCCCTGACCCTGAGCGGGTTCTTCAACGAGCTCTTGCATTGCAAGAATGAATTGTACTTGGTCGCCTGCCGCCGCCAATTGATAGTTAAACTGTACAGCACTAGAAGGCTGGTCTAGTAAGTCTCTCTGGGGTAAAGTATCGCCATCTGAAACCTGGCTTCCTAATGCCACCCCACTATCCGCATTTGAGTTTGTTGGAGTTGCAAGTTGTGTTGGGTGCGGGTTATAGTTCGGTGGTTGCGAAGATGATCTTCTTTGATCTCCTATTAACTCTGGGGATGGAATAGCTAGCAAAAACTCCTCAAACAGACTATCAATTCCTTGAGCAATGACTCTTCTCAGATGTATCTGACGCTGTTCTGTAGTAACACTCGCCCTAGACCAAGCTGGGTTGGACTCAAGTCGCACCTCTAACGCAGCTGGTCCACGAGTTAAACAATATTCGCGAAATAGACGCATATCCTCAGATACACCATTGTCCATGTACGCAGAAAGTGGTTGTTGAACTCTTGGAAAGAGAATTACCCACATTGCAAACCACTGCTCCTCTTCGCTAAAGCTCGGATTGGATTTTCGAGAGAGTTGCCTTTGCTGTTGGGGAGATAGCCCGTTTAGTATCGTAGGGTCCTCGATGGGGCAGGCTGACAGATTTACATGACTTTGATGATCCTGCTTAGTTCGGAAATCTGTTTTGAAGCAGCGTTGACAATAGTATTCAGGGATATGTTCCCGATTTAGATGCTGCTTAACGTCTCTAATCCTTTTTAGTCGATACCTACAACACCCACGGTGTGTAATTGGATCAAATTTCAAGTATGGACAAGCAAGTGTTCTTTGCGGCGTCTCACTCTGGCTAGGATTGATTTTCTTGCGTGGACGTTTTCTGAAGCCGCCTTCGCTAACGTCATCATCATATTCTTGCTCTCGGTTTCTCTTTCGGCATTGTATTGGGTTGCCCGTGGTTTTGGTAGATGCAGTTGTGGCTGGCTGCGTTGCGGATGTTTCTCTGTTTTCCCCCGGAGACAGTTGGCACTGGGTCGTGCTTCTGAAACCCGAAAGAAGTTCCCGAAGTAATGAGTAAAGAAGTAGATATTCCGGCGCGCTGCTATCGAGTGGTTCGATTTGCTCCGAAGTGTCCGACATTGAAAGCAGGTCTGATTCTAAGGAGTCGGTGGGAGACCCCGTTGCTACTTTAGGTTGAGATATTGCCTCAAGTAGGTTGGCGTCACTTAATAACGAATCAATCTGCCAGGAATCCTTTTCGAAGCTCTGTTCGCTATCTGGTGAAATTGAATGGTCGACTATGCTGGTAATCGATGGACTCAAGACGGCCGTATCGTTTTGACACCCAGGACGCACGGGAAGGGTATTGTTCTGGTTAATTATATGCTGATTATGACCCAAGCATAAGTTATTAACAGGATTTATCTCCTTCAAGACGAGATGTTGAGCATTAATAGCTTTAGTCGAGTTAGAACCAGAGTTAGACTTCTTATACATCATCGAGTTTTTTGTAAGCTTGTGCGCGGCAAGCTCATCACTCCTTTCCAAAATGGCGAAGGGCACCGGTGGTCGATCCGAGGCCAAAAACTCTATAGCAGCTGTGCGAGCAACATACACTGCTCTTCCTCCACTGAGTAGATTTAGAAGTATAGCATCATTTCGTAACGCTTCTCGCCTATGATCACGGTATCGGTTGATTCCACGCGACTGTAGAGAAAAGCCAACTTCATCGATCGCACAAACATCTGAAGTGTACATATCATTTTCGATACCATCAGGAATAGGATCCAGGTTCGGCCTTATCGGTCTCAAAATAGGGCTATTTAATAAACCGACATGGTCCGAACCATAAGTTTCGTCGAATAAAATCATATTTAGTCTCCTGATATGTATAGTAAGTACATGGCAGATAGCTAGCCTTCGTTGCCTTGCTGTTGTTACCTTGTCGCATGCAAAATGGAGCCTTGTCCATCCTGTATAACCAAGCAGAAACCAAAGACAATAAAAGGCAATGTGGATTTTAGTCCCAACCCGTCGTTCTAGGCGGTTTTCGTCGCAGGGTATCTAGACGTCACGTTTTAGTGCAGCCTTGAAATAGCGACCTCCGTTGAGGATTTAGCTCTTCGTCATCTCGCGAGGGACGACCTCGTGAACCAGTGTCTATAATCAAACAAGGCGGAGAGAAGTACGCAACGTAAAAAAATGCAAACCGTGGCTTCGGTATAGTACCAAGTTTACGTCGGCCCTCAAACGGTTGCGCGAGGGCATAGTTGAGGTCGTCGGACAGCACAGCCTTGCATTAGCACGACTGTGCTTTGAGCTCCCACTGGTCCAACTCATATCCCTCCTCTCTCTACTAATCCAAAGTAGCCAATCAAGAACCAAAGACACCGATGTAGTGATACATACTTTGGGATATTTTGTGGTAGACCACATTTCTAAGAGTATCATCTTAACTGAGGTTGCTTTTCAGACATCTACAAAGGGTTGGCACTGTGCAAGGTCCATTAACATTATAAAAGGCGAGCAACGCTCCCAACGAGACTCTTTCTCTTCTTCTCTTCTCATGTACTATTTTCGATACTATCAATAACAAACGCGCTAACTAAATAATATTCGAAGTGGAAAATGTCTCCCTCTCGCTCCGGGAAGCTGCGTCTCCGCCATCTCACCTATATATTTTCTAGACCTATCGTTAATTCCAATTCTCACAACGACGCTATCTCTTGCCCTTCTACCAGAGATTAGGAGTCACTCAAAAGGGAAGTGGAACGCGTACGTCTCTAAACTCAAGTTACCCTTAAAGCCGTGGCAACCGCTAAGGGCCGTCGTTGGTTTGTATTCTTTCCTTCTTGGATAGTAACCATTACATCTCATAGTCTTGTCCTTAGAGTTTCAAAGTACGAATTAAGCGCCATATAAGGATATATCATGGTTATTTATATAAACGCAAGCAGGTCCTTCTCTACCTTTTTCTCAACTAGAACCCATCCATCCTCATTGTGCTTATCTCCAAGCTTCCTTGAAGCCGAGCAATCCTCATTACCATCCCTTTCAGGCTCGGGATACTTTCTCAAATGTTCGATAGCCCATCTCACCTCCTCGCCAAGCACGGGCGGCAGCATGCCCTCCCCTGTCAATTGTCCTAGCCCAGAAATTCGGTATAAAGTGCCCAGCCATTGCATAGTCTCTCCATTCTCCCACTCGATATCATGGTACTTCTTTCGTCTCCTGTTCTGCTGTTCCTCCCTCTCTCTCTCCCACCTCTCTTGCTCTGCGACGTCAGGTAACCCTGCAGCCTCGCGGTTGGAAAATAACCTCGCAAGTGCGATGGCCTGGTACTCAAAGCTTCGAAACGTGAGTACGCGCGGGACTCCAACTATTCCCAGAGTTGAGAAGTCTTGAAAGAAAGTATGTAGATATGTCTTGACCAGTTTGTTTTTCTTGTAATCCCAGATCTTGCGGCCGTTGTTCGTAGCGTTCCAAAATGGGAAGGATGGTAGGTATCCAGTGCAGTATATCACAGTATCAATTCCATCTAGGTAGGCTCCGCCTTCGAATACTATCCGTCCTGATGGCAAGTATTCTTGCACGACCGGTTTCCATGCTATGCCACTGGGCGGCTCGGACCCATCCCAGCGCGATGGCGTGCGGCGAGATTGATAGACAGGAAGGCGGGCATTTGATACCAATTCGGCCGTCAGATCGTGCCCCGAGGCTGAGTTGCCTATAACTAGGACTTTCCGGTCTTTATACAATAGAGGCGTTCGATAGGTCTTGGAATGAACTACTCGACCTGGAAAGATTTCCATGTACTGTGCGAGGCCTTTAACTTTAGGTACCTGCCATGTTTGTTAGACGAGTGTTATTTGGACTAGAGAATACTAATAAAGGGGCCCACCGTACGAAGGGAACGGAATAATGCCCATTTGCTAGAACCACGGAGTCGAATTTCTCTTCCCACCACTCATCTACATGGCGAACGACGTCATGCTTTCTCAACGTTAACTTCCACTTTTCTCTCATTCCATTTGATGCTTTAATGACGGACACATCTTCAACTGTGGTGTTAAGGCTAAGTATGGAGTCTGTCTTGTGATATGAGAAATAGGACTCGATGTATTGCCTAGGGATATGATGGGGTGCAAATGGTCCATATGCAAAGGCGAGGTCTGAGAATGACATTGCTATAGAGGGAACATTGGTTCTATTGCCTTTAGTATCCCAAGGGAAGGGAAAACAACGTTAGAATGCTTACGTGAGTGAGTCATATATTGGGGTCTGAGCATATCGTTCCTGCATATTGGGTGGAATGATCCTAGGCAAACTATTTGGTATTTTAAGTGGTGTGTCCAGATCTAGAGGCAAGCTCCCTGGCCGCAGAGGCAGGTTTGACGGGGGCGAATGATCGTATATCCTGTGCAGTGGTCAGGCGGTTCGACAGTGGATGAGAAGAGTTGGGGTTGAATACCATGTCCCACCTGCAATTTCCCTTCGCTCAAACACTCTGATCTTTTCAAAGTATTTTTCAGCAGAAAATGCTGCTGCTGTTATAGCTCCTGCGAGGCATGATTGTCAATACACAGGCATGACAGACAGTAGATGAGGAGTGAACACAGTACCTGCTGCTCCAGCACCAATTATTGCAACTGATCTAATGCTGTTATCTTCGGCCATAGCAGTAGAGTCTAGGCAATAACCACGATGTTTCACACCTCTAATCTATGGGAATTATTTATTATAAGGGTTTAGATTCCTCATTTGTTAATTGAGGAGTGGGAAATTCGCCATTTTCGTCTAATATGTCGCAATGTGTAAAGCTTATGCTTAACGTGGTCCACCCCCAAGTCGCGCACACCCCCAAGTCGCGCACTTTTCCTCAG